>JAVYIG010007928.1:0-95267 GCA_035222895.1 Strongylocentrotus droebachiensis
ACACAATGACAAGGTAAAGGCTTCATTATCTGAAAATCTTGAAAGATGAAATGGCACACGACAGTCACACTCTCTCATTTTCAACTCTCATCGCTCATCTCAAGACAAATTCACTCACTGACTTCAAAATCAATAAGTAAATCAACTTACCACTGAAAATGTAGACTTCGGACCACCAGGATCCAAAAATGGGTTCAAATAATGGAAACTCGTTGATAAGATCTGGACTCGCGAAAGCAAACACTAAGATTAGATGATTTCGTCGTCAGTCTCAGCTTTCTCCAAGTGTTTTTTCCCTTTTTAGTGCTCAATGTTTGTTTGTGTGTGTGTGTGTAGAAAATGTAAAGCTCTAGTCTACAGCTAGTTTGCTATGCGCGTACGTGTATGCTTCAAATTTCGCAATATTCAGTCTTCCCAGGTCATGCAAACAGCTGATCACCTTGCATGTACACTGACAATGCATTACACAATACAAAAGAGCATGCAAGTCGCTCATGCACAGTGAGAATTTTCTGCTCGCGACCTCGGGACTCCACGTGGGAAAGTTATGATCAGTGGACCCGTTCATTCAAAAATTAGAGGGGTGCATATATCAATCATGTCAAGCTCAAAGAAATGTGAAGACATTTGAATGAATTTTAGAGCGATATTGTAAGAATCATAACAAAAAAAATGTTTTGGGAATGTCATAATAAACGTATTTTTAATGTATTCAAAATGATGTCCATGATTCCTCCAAAATATAGGACGTTTTAAATATTTCGGTGTTTTTAACCCTCATAAATGATATTCGTCACGTCCAACTGACATGTACACAATGCGGTCAGAGAATGTTTATGTTTTGTTCGACCCCAGTAATTTAATGTGGAGCGCAAGCTGGCTGAATGTCAAATTCAGGAAGCATACATCAACATGAGCTAAAAATAGCATGAATAACCTAATAATGATGCCTGAGATACTCGTGAGCACACCACAAATCGTTTATTTTCAGGAATAAAAGTCAACCCGGAATGTAGGTCACTTCTGTGACCTCGAGCTTCCACGAACCCAAACAGGTAAAAGTATGTAAACAAGACAAGTGAACTCCTTTCAAGGAACAGATGTTAGTTGTTATTGAATAAGATATGCACTAAACATGGAGATATAAGAATAGCCTTTCCGGACTTTCCAGTCTTATTATAATTTCAAATCTCTATAAAAGCAAACTAAAAGGACTTTAATATGACGGGTATTATAATAATACTACAAATAACAACAACAGTAATGATGAAAGATACCGATAGGCCTCAATGATAATAATAATAACAATAATAAGTACAATAATTATAATAATAATAATAATAATAATAATGAGAAGAAAATAAATAAGGTCACTGCACACTCCTTCAAAAAAAAGGGGCACAGATCCATTGCCCCCCCCCCCCACCAATGAATCGCAGACTTGGTAAATTAAAAAAAAAGGTTATTTTGTACCCTTCTTATTTGCTTATTTGGGATACTGTTTGTAATCTTGTTTTTTTTTTTTTTTTTAAATCGCTCACCAGAGTAATTTTTATCTGAATAGTGTGCCCGTATACGGTCGCATGGAGAGTAGGCCTATACCTGCGGAATATTTAAAATAATAAGACAAAACAAAGGCCGCATAAATAAAAAATAATAAAAACGCCTCATATTACTTAAATATCTCTAAATTTTGTGTAGGAGAGACCTAATCCTCCTCACATGCCTAATATAGTCGGATATCGGGGATGACAAAAGGAAAATGCATAAAGTGAATCTGTGATTAGGTCTTTATTCCAGTAGACCTATATCGGAGTGGCGTATCCAGACTTTTTCCTCGGAGGGCAAAATATCCAAACTGACAGTGATTATAGTTCAGCAAATGAAACTAAAAACTTTTTAAGGGTCCCTTTGTTTCACAGGGGGGGGGGGGGGGGGGTATATCTCCACAAAACCCAAAACTTCTTTTGGACAAGAAAAGGTGAATACAAAACCGGACTCTATAGGTGTCACAATGATTGCCTAATAATGTGCAAGCAGCGTTTCTTCCATAGTTAGAAATCGGTAAGGAGAGGCGAACTCCCCCCTTGCCCCTCCTAATTCCACCACGCAAGACAGTTGAGCTATACGCCTATAACTTTCAAAGACTTATTATCTCATTTCTCTATTTTTGTCACAGATTGTGGTACAGTGGTAGGCTCTTAAAGGTAATACAAAGTTTTGGGAAATTTTGAAAATTGGGTGGATAGTGAATCTTTACAATTTTGATATATTTGGATGCCCCTGTGGATGTATTATAAGCACTAAAAAAATTAGCCCCTAAAACACTTCTGTTTTCGAGAAAAATTTACCGGTGCTCCCGGTAAATTTTGAATAATTTCAAATAGCGCCTATGGCCGTACAATGGCAGCTGCGACCATGAAAATATCAGAATATGTAGTTGTGATATATAATTTCCAAACGGACTAGCTAATCGGTCGATTTTAGTCAAAAAACATTGTTTCAAAGCTAAATTAATATATTGACCTTGAGAGGGAGCTATACAACATAAAGAGTTTATTATTTATAATTTCATAACTTCAGACTCGATTTCAACCGCGACAACGATCAATCAATATTGTAGGAACGCATATGCTTCCAATATTTTAATTTGAACCGAATTCATGACCCCATACCAAAACTTTGTAATACCTTTAATAACGAGCACAAAATGAGCACATCAAGAGTGCCAGTGTCGGGCTCGGAATGCAGAGCATGTTTTTCAGTCGGGCACTCACTGACTTCTGAACAATACATGATGATGATTATAATATCATGATCTTGACTTATCACTTGCTTGAAGCGTGTTAGCTTTCATTTGAATATAATCGCATTATTCATCGGAAGGGGCGTGCTTTCGTTTACTTGTTCTTTTCCTCCATGAGTCATGCGGCTGCCGATGATTTGGTCATAAATTGTTATGGGGGGTCGCGAGCATTTTTGATAATCTCTCCACTGACTCTGCGGTAAGGGGGTGGATTTACGATTTTCCCTCTGGAGTTTAATAGGGAGGTAATGCAAAGTTTTGGTAAATTTTGAAAATTGAATGGATAGTAATTCTTTAAAATTGTGATACATTGGATGCCCCTATGATGTATTATAAGCTCTAGAAAATTAAGCCCCTTAAAATCTCTTCTTTCGAGAACTTAATTGGGGGGGGGGGGGGGGGGTTTAAAATCGGGCCAAAATTTCGCAACGACTCAGCCAGCCGCTGAATAAGCGGGGGGGGGGGGGGGGGGGGGGGGGGGTGTAAGAGGACCTTTTTTTTTTTTTTTTGGTCTCGAAATTTGAACATTTGACATTTTGCTCCGTTGGGGGGGGGGGGGGGTAAGGTAAACTTTTTAAGGTCAGCCATTCGTATAATTTTTTTATTTTTTATTTATTTTTAATTATAAAAAAAGCAAAAACAAAAAACAAATACCAAGGGGGGGGGGGTTAACCACCCCCCCCCCCCCCCCCCCCCCTGTGTACGCGCCTGGCTATACAACATAACAAGTTTATTATTTACAATCATTTAAGACTCGATTTCAACCGCGACAACGATAATTGAATATTGTAAAATTGAATATGCTTCCAATATGTTCATTCGAACCAAATTCATGACCCATACCAAAACTTTGTATTGCCTTTAACGTTCGTTCGTTTTTATCATGCAGTTAACAACTTCTTGTCCCCCGCGACTTTCCAAATGACCTACAAAATACTTTCATGACATGAGAGCGAGAGTTATGATCCATATATTATTACAGAGATAGGGAAAGAGAGAGAGAGGATGAGAGAAGGGAATGGAAGAGAAATATATATATATATAGAGAGAGAGAAAGAGAGAGAGAGAGAGAAAGAGAGAGAGGGGGAACAGAAACATGCACAATAGACAAAAATCTTAGATTGGAAGGATTTCGAATAGATTATTATAAATGTGGAGTTGGGTCAATAGAGATGGACCCACCCTGGAGATACCTATTGTGTCAAGGAGGTATTACATGCTGATATCTCCTTGGTTGCATCAGCTCAATGACAAAATAATTATATTTCCAAGTCATATAAATACAGTTATATACAATAGTTCATTTATTCGTGAGAAATTGCAATGAATAATCTTTACAGGATATCTTGCTCTTGTAATTGGTTTAATAATGTTTGTCTATTGCACACATGTTGTTCAATCAATAATAATGTTATTGAAGTAGGACATACAAATATTAGTTTTGTGATTTAATGAACACAAAATGACAATATCTTTATGTTCTCCCTATAACATTTTCAAGCAATAGTCACATATTATTTAGAGTGAATTACATTCATTATTAATTGTAGTTGGCAATATGAAAATATTGGTCCAATATTTTCATATTGTCAACTACAACAACAAAATCGTCCCAAAAGTCAGCATACTTCAAAGTACTGATGTGTTATACAATCGACGTTCAAAAGCACGATTCTGATTACCAAGCAATAAGCCTGTAATATAAAAACTATAATAATTGTTTATTTGTTGTCATACATTATCATTATCCATATGCAACTTATAATAGTGTAACTACTTTCAATGAAATAATCAACTAAAGTATAGCCTTGTAAATTTTCTTTAAAAAGGGTAAACATTTCAAACGCATGAAAGATCATAAAAAACATGATTTCTTCAGGCAAGATAATTGTATTTTTGTTGTTAGGAAAGGTTCACTCTCATGGTACATTCTTGAAGGTCTGTGCATTTTCAGCGGAATTATAAGTAGCCTACTTCAAATATACCATGTAACATTGAGACATAAGAGAAACAAGATTTGGAATTATATACATTGCATGTTGATAATTTATGTATTAATATGTTTACTATGTTCACACACAAAAAAGTAAGAGTTGAATATTGTTTTGATATGATACGATTATGTTTATGAAATAGGAAAACAAAGCTTGTTACAAAGTGTTTTGTAATGACTAACAAAATTTCTCAATACAACAAAGTAAATAGTCTAGAGGGAAAATAAAGCTGTCACAGATTAAGAAAGAATGTTCATAATTAAATGACCTCCCTGTACAAGTTGGTCTATAAATATATAATATAATTTGCGTAAAGTCTCCTTTTCGCGAGGGGGTTGGCGACATTTTTTCCGAATATCAGCTCTCTAGTTGCTAAATTTTGTGGGGCAAATTACTATAATTACATGTATTCGGATACCTTTAGTCACAATATGAGACTATTCGAGTATTCTTTCTATATACCTGAGTCTGCTGATATTTGGACACATCGCAGCCCAAACAGAATAATATTCGGGCATACCTCCCTGTTCGAGTTAGAGGTTGTGGTTGCCCGAATCAAAGAGTATCGGACCTCTGAAAATCCCCAGGAGGGGTCAGTGCATCCATCTAGCAACCCCACACCGTCTCGTACGTCTGTGTACATTCGCTGAATAATGATCACAGAAGCAGGTTCCCTTTTTAAGCGACCTATTTGAAATTTACAGGAATAAAATAATATTGAATCCTCGAAAAGCAGCCTCTTTTTTGTTCATTATATTCGACGAAGCAATCACATTCATTAATATATAAACAAAATATTCGTAAATAATAACAAATACTTACTTGAAAGGGATTTTTGGGGTAAAAGCAACATTTTTCTTAATTTTTCTTCTAAGAATTATTGTGGGCTCTAAATAGAAATCCTGGATCCGCCCCTGGTTTTATCTAAAGATTGCCTTGATCGCATTATAGCTGTTTTTGTATACATTGTGAATATTCGCATTCCCGTTTGTACTGTAAGCCTACGAAATCTCTGATTACAAACTTAAATTACTAAACAAAATATCATGTTCTCGCTTTTCATTTCAAATATTAGAATACATGAATACCTTATTGCTTCTGTCTAAAATGCATTATGCGAGCTACCAAGTGTCATTCTCTTTCTTTCTCTCTACTTCTATCTCTCTCTCTCTCTCTCTCTCTCTCTCTTCCCCCCTCTCTCTCTCTCTCTCTCCCTCTCTCTCTTTCTCTCTCTCTTCCCTCTCTCCTTCCCCCACGGCGTGCATGCAATATAATCTCTCTCTCCCCCCCCCCTCTCTCTCTCTCTCTCTCTTTCCACTGCGTGCTCACGGTGTGCATGCAATATAATCTTCATCTCACGTGATCAATTCAGGCGTCCAATCATCGATTACTTTAGCAGTATGCACCATCGAAAGCATCGCTGCCTGAAATTTCGAGTCGACAAAGAAACGGTAGATGGCGCTATACAAATGTACCTGACTGACAAAATGTAGTGATGTAAAATTTACTGGGAAAAAAAAAGATACTCCCAGATTTATGAATTGGAGGTTTCGTCACATACGCATCAGTGAAAAAAATGACTGACTCAATTTAAAATGTTAACAGGCTAGACTCTCTTTCTGATTTGAAAATAAAATACCATAATGAGAATGAAAAATCTCCCATATACATCGGATTTTTGACTTCAGTAAATATGATCTTATATATGACTGAATGAATGTCTTTTGTCTTCGACGTGTTGACAGCATCAATCTACATTCAGCCACAGTCCGAGTCTGCTAATCGTCACGTGGATTCATTTTCGTTGGTACCAGTACCGTTAACTCCAATGTGTGTCATCAGCATCTCTGGTAGGTAAAACGTGGTAGCATCGAATTTGATACTACTCGTAATCATCCTTTGCAAGAGAAACAGAGAAATAAAAGAAATGTGAGAGATTTTAAGAGGAAAGGGGGGGGGGGGGGTGTAATGATGCTATGAAGAGGGAGGTTGTAGGAAACATCGGAGAAAATTGAAAGGGATAATGTAAAGGAGGAATAGAAAGAGGGAGGGGGCGGGGTAGGGAGGGCATGGTATATAGATGAATGAAATATATAATTTAATTGCGAAAGAGAGACAGAGAGAAACAACATTTGAAAATGTATGAAAGGGAATATCAGCAGATTTTTTAATAAAATAAAAGATGGAGATTGAGCAAGCGAGAAGAGAGAGAGAGAGAGAGAGAGAGAGAAAGAGAGAGAGAGAATGAGAGAAACATGCAGGCGGGGAAGGAGTTAAATATCAAGTCTAATGCAAAAATGAAGGAATATATTTAATTATTTCTTTCTTATTTCATTTACGGGATCTAAAAAAACAGTGCCACGATGACGAAGAATTCAAGCCAACAGGTTATTGAGACAATTCTACTGCGTCATGCTTAAATCTAATTTTTTGTTTGTAGTTAATGAAATTAAGTATACCCTGGGCGAGAAGTCGTTGTTTTTAGGATGGCACAGTTACCATCAATGCTACGTTTTATGCAACGGGGCAAGCTAGGTCTTCACTTTTTCCAACAAGCAAGAATTATAAAGAAATTATCAGGATGTACAAAAAGTCGTAAATTCGTAACGGTCACCAACTGCCTACGTACATCAAAATCTGCCGATAGAAATTATTGAATGGAGGGGGGAGGGGGCATAAAAACACCCACACCACCACTTCAGCGACGCTAGTGATCGAAAACACGTCACCGTCCTTCCCTATATTCACTTACTGTCGTTACTGTGGCGACCAATAATTCCCGGTTACAGAATATCCCACTACACGTGATACAGGAGCCTATGACTGCGACGATGAGTTCGACGAAGAAAACGGCTGCCAACGTGCCATTCATGGCGATGTCGGCAGCTTGTCTCGACTGAGTGAGAGAGATAAACAAATTATTATTTTCATGATTACTGAAATCTAATTTAATCTCGTAGCATGCCATCTATTTTTTTTTTTACACTATTACACCAACTTGATCCTGCGGTAAGGTATTATTCTGCAAGTACATGTATAATGATGATAATCTTACACATACCTTCAGTATCTATAGGGTACATGGATCCAGACACGGGGGGGGGGGGGGGTGGGTGAACTATGACTGTGGAAAGGGAATGGGGTGGTGCATGGTGAACGATCTTTTCTCTTTAGGTAGATAACAATAATTAACAAGACCATCGATTAGGGAAAGAGTATGGGAGGAGGTCGTATCATCTGATCCTCTCTCTCTCTCTCTCTCTCTCTCTCTCGTCATTCGATGGTTGAGACGGGGAGGGGGGGGGGGGGGACTAAATAACCTCAGTTTAGACGAGGCATATATCGATTTGTTGATTGAAATTATAACTTAATATCATGGGTCAGAGATTTTCGGAATTGTGCCACACTCCCCCCTCCCCCGCATAGACAACCACTTGATCTGCCCTTGACATGACCCTACCAACGTAAAAACATTTACTTACGCAATTGATGACGTCTTTCGGGATTCCGATGTCGAAGTGGAGTTCGTCGAGCATGGGACACGTATCTTTGACAGCGCATACGACATAGACGTAGGTGCACCCGGCTACCAAGGAGACTACAGCTGATAATATCGACATCGTCATATAGCCGACGATCTAGAAATGATAAACGTATGAAAGTAAATTGATAGCAGTGAATATACCAGTTTGCAGGTAGCTATGGTACATTATTGTCCCCACCCAATATTCACAGATCCTTTAAACATGAAGACGCCCCATCTCGTGCAATTGTGAATGATCACTCCCCAAATCACGGAGGTTCTTTTGTTTGCCCTATTGAGAAGAATTCTTCCACCTGTGTATCAGAGAATGTGTCGTCGGCGAATAATGAATAATGATTTAAAAATTTCATGAGCACGAATTTACTATTCTTCTCGATGGCTTTTACAACTTTGGTACAATTTACCTATAGTTAGATTGTATGTTCGAACTGGTTTGTTTTCTAGTATTAAAGCATATTGCTTTGCGGCGCATATGCTCCATCGATTATATCGCTTTAAGGAAACAATCGCTAAGACTTTCGAAAAATGAACACAATCTCGTCCATCATGTGCGAACACGACAGTATTACGTCATCCAAATATGATTCGTTATGGATAACTAACAGGGCATTGATAATTCCCATGAGATATTTTCTCGAAAGTCTTTACGATCGTATAGTATCAATATTGTACACTAACCGAATCCTTGACGTCAGCCCTGGAACATACAATATACCTAACTCTAACCCAAACCTACCCCTTACCTAAGTGCAACTGGTATCCCTAAACCTGTAACTTTGACAAAATAAAGCGGGGATACGACATTTTGCTCCGGGATTTATTTTCTTAAAAGTATAGGGTATAGGGTTAGGGTTGCAACTGGGTTTTAGTTTAGGTTTTGGGGTTAGGTTTAGGGTTAGGTCTAGGGCTAGGTTTAGTGTTGGGTGTAGGGTTGAAGTTATGAATTCAGTTAGCGTGGGAAGTTACCATGGACAAATTATCGCAGGAGCATGTGTCGTATATCGGAGCATAAGTTTGATTTAATGAAAGTTTAAGAAAAATAAGAGAAACAAAATGGCGGAAGTTTGAAATAAATCGGGTCAATATACTAAAAGGGTTGTGATTGTTTAAAATGCGAGATCACTAAATCTATACGAATCCCAAACGGGCAATTTTGTTATTGGATTGCTGCGTTGTCACGGACAACTCTCCCGTTTATAAAGAAAACAAATATACCATTAATTTCTATTTTTCGTAACTGCCTTCTCCCTTTGGGAAAAAAGACACTCCCCAGTCATACATTTTGAAGAAAAGAAATTTGACACTTTATCCAGCACTACATCATGCACAGTGGCAGTTCCGATTCAGCCAATTTATTTTCCAATACTTATATTGATTACAATTTTCAAAAACCTCATAACATTTGTGTCTGATTTCACCAGTCTGCTTCTCTGATTTTTACTTCTGCTTTATTCACGAGTCGTTTGCTATTAATGTTGGATTTCCCTTTGAATCAAGATACCATCCGATCCAACTGAATCAAAATAAATGTCACTTTAAAAGTCTTTTTCATTATCAGATTCAACAAATGTGTTTGCCGATCAGTAACTATTAAAGCGGGAGTCATTAAAATTAGTTGCCATCATCTACTCCGACAGGTAGTCCCTTGAGTATTTGATGTAGGTTAATTCAAATGATCATGATCGGTTCTGTGCAAGTCAGGTTTTTTTTTTTTTCTTTCTTTTAAACTTCATCGAAATCGGAGCTCATCTTTTATTTCTCCTTCATTTCACACCTCCAGTCATGGTACTGGTAGTGTATCAATACTGATTCCTTAAATAATTGAACTATTACTTCTACTAATAGTCATAGCGCTTACATTGATACTACCTTTCTAAGCGCTTTCTATTGTAACTGCTTGAATACTGTAGTATTCAGATGTAGGCTGCTACTCGACCTATGGAAGCCAATCAGAGGACAGAAATAGGGGGACCCCCTCTCGTTTTTAAAGGCGAGTTAGGGGCATACTGATAAATAACCACCACTCTAGCACAATATTTGACCCACCCAACATGTTCGATATACTGTACATGTATTAGTTTATTGGTTACTGACATGTATAATGCTGAAAACGTAAAATATTAACTAGTGTTCTGTTTGTTGATGAAATCCGTTGCGGGTAGCGGCCAAGGGCCAAGATCGTTGACGATCAGCTATGAACAAAAAAGACGAAAGACTTGATGCATGGCTGATCGACAGCGAAAAAGAGTTAAGTCTTTTGTCAACCCTGTTTGTTGCTACGGCAGGCAGCCAGTGAAAACGAAATCGTTCAATCAAATTATGGAAATGCAAGCACTACTTTAAACAAACAGAACTTTGTTATTCCTCGCTCATTTCTCCTGATTGAGGTGTCATAATGAAAGGGCAGAAAATGAACTTTCTAGAAATGTAATTTTCTCCTTGAAATTCAGATACCGCCCGCCAAATGAATTTTTTGTTTCCTCTCTTCAAATCATTTTTAATCACTCATGCGTGAATTTATGCATCATAAGAGTTGCATCAAATGAAAGAGGAGGATCTAAGCTTTACAAATATGTGTCATTTATTTATATAATTGTGATTAAGTTATGATAAAACATCAATAATTCTCGGTTTCTTTTTTTCTTGGACGCACTGTATATCTAGTATATAAATATTTTGAATGCATTGATTGCCAAATTAAATACAGAGCAAAGATGACCGAGAAAATATTAAGGTGTGAATTCAATACTTAATAATGATCGACATGGTAATAGAATTCAAGGAAATCAAAAGAATAAAACAGTAATATAGACCTATAATAGTTAATCTGAATGCATGAAGTGTCAAATTATATATACATAACAAGTGATTGGGAAAATCCGTTCTATCCATAAAAAAATAAAATAATACATGCCTTCATAATTTTGTAATAAGAAAATTATCTTCTATGAAATACAACGATCAATGCATGAATGAGAAAAATACATTAAGTGCATGAAATACCCCCCAAAGCATCATCAATAAAGCAAAAAATTAAGTTCAGTATTTTCGCTCTTACGAGGGATTAGTATAGTGACTTTCGCACCACGATGACATCACTCCCTCCCTCCACTTCTTTTTGTCTCAAGGATCCTTCTCATTTAAACCATGGTTCTAGTAGGGTCCATGTTTAAACCAACCAAGCCTGAAATAATCTTCAAACCTGAAGGAGGCAGATGCAACCGGAAGAGGAAGAAGAAGCTTATTGCTTTCTTACTTCACCATATCTTTCCATGAAACCTTCAGCCTTCCTTTTCCTCTTATGCCATCCACTTCCAGATCCCACGCTCTTTTCACAGGTTCATCATTGTCACCTCTCAATATGTGACCTATCAATCTCAATCCACTTCTCTTTACCACATCCACCACAGTTTTCTTCCAGACCCAACCTGTCCGTGAGCTCACTAATGTTCTTTCTATCAGACAGTTTCACACCACACATAATGCCTCTGTATAATGCTGTAATAATTAGTGTTCAAGGGAGTGCAATGAATAAAAAAAAATGATAGATCTATACGGTCACAAAGGTTCGTACGAACGATAATTTCGTACGAATCTCCCTGTTTTGCCATTGTCTTTCCGAATTTCCATTTTCTGAAAATCGTTCGTACGGCGTTCGTAGCCGTTCGTAATGGCAATTGTGACCGAGGCTTAAGACTAAACACATGAAGTGCCGAACTATATTGACTTTAAATTCGATTAAGACAAAACCCGTTCAATCATGATGTCACACATGATGATCATCGAATAATATATGCGGGTGTAATGTTGAAATATAGTGTTCAGTGGAAATTAAATGAATGAAACAAAAGAAACTAGACATGTAATACTTGTTTGGAACAAGTATAGGTGGGCTGGTCAACTAAAATTTGAGACAAAATAGAGGAAAAATAAGCGAGATACTGCTTAAAAATTCTTAAAAAACAATATCATGTAGATTCATGACGTGAACGAAATTCACCTTCTATAGGCATAACACGCAAATTATGAAATTTCTGACATGAGGCCTTTAAAAGAAATGTTCACTATGACGTCATCAAAATGAAAAATGGTGACATTGAACTTGAAGAGAATTGTCTTAGCTACAACATATCACAATTTTGAAGAAAATCTATCAATATTTACAGAGATACAATCAATTTTCCATAAATATGCTGACTTCATAATATGCAAATTCGTATTTTTAGTTCGAAAGCCATTATGATGATGTCAGAATATTTTTAATAGCCAAATGAGACATTAAATCGTATTTCCGACTCATTCTCTATCAAAATATGAAACAAAATTGGGGGTCCAGTTCCATCCCAAAGAGCTATAATAGATTTTGTATTGGCATGTTTTTGCCCATATATGCTATGTATTACAAGAGCTCGCGCGCACGGATATTTATCTTGAATGGACGCTCATCTTGTTCTCAATGGTCATAAAGAGAGAAACATGGTATAATATTGTTCGAAAAAATATGGGAAATATCATGAAAGAAAAAAAAATGGCGATTCTATGTTGTGTAATGGTGTTACGCGCGAAAACGCGTGCTCATGCGCGTGTGCGCGATTTTTTATGAAATGCTTAAAATGGCCTAAAACGTATGCAAAATAAATTTGAGACGATTTTGAGCATTTTAAAATTTTGCGCGCGCACTGACGCGCGGACGTACGCGCACGCGCGCGTTTTTTGACCTGAATTGACCGGACGGTTAACGACCTTGATCATGATAAATATGAATGAGAAATGCCTTTTGGTTATGAAGATATGATCATGATTTGATTTTCAGAAAATTTCACAAAATTGCGCCTAGGTGACGTCATCAGTCAAGGTCAAGGTTGAAAACTTTACTGTGTTTTGTCCATGTGCCTATACATATTTGTGCTAAATTTCAAGGCATTTGATTGAGCCATTTTCAAGCTATCTTGTTAACAAAAAAGTGGTTAGAAATAAAATAAATAAACTAGACATATAATACTTGTTTGGAACAAGTATAGGTGGGCTGGTCAACTAAAATTTGAAAACAAAATAGAGCAAAAATAAGAGAGAAACTGCTTAAAAATTATTAATAAACAATATCGTGTAGATTCATTACGTGAACGAAATTCACCTTCTATAGTCATAACACGCAAATTGTGAAATTTCTGACATGAGACCTTTAATCGAAATTTTCACTCTGATGACGTCATCAAAATGAAAAATGGTTATTATTAAACTTGTAGAGAATTATCTTAGCTACAACATATCGAAATTTTGAAGAAAATCGATCAATATATACAGAGATACAATCAATTTTCCATAAATATGCTGACGTCATAATATACAAATTTGTAGTTTTAGTTCGAAGGCCATTATGATGATGTCACGATACACTTAATGGCCAAATGAGACATGAAATCATATCGCCGACTCATACTCTATTTAAATATGAAACAAAATTGAGGGTCCCGGTGCATTCCAAAGAGCTATAACGGATTTTGTATAGGCATGTTTTTGCCCATATATGCTATGTATTAAAAGACCTCGCGCGCACTGACATTTATCTTGAATTGACGCTCATCTTGTTAATAATGGTCATAAAGAGATAAACATGGAATCAAATTCCTTGAAAAAATATGAGAAATATCATGAAAGAAAAAAAAATGGCGATTCTATGTATTTTAATGGTGTTACGCGCGAAAACGCGCGCGCATGCTCGTACGCGCGATTTTTTATAAAATGCTTAAAATGACCTGAAACGTATGCAAAATAAATTGGAGACGATTTTGAGCATTTTTAAATTTTGCGCGCGCACTGACGCGCGGACGTACGCGCACGCGCGCGTTTTTTGACCTAAAATTGACCAGACTGATATTGACCTTGATCATGATAAATATGAATGAGAAATAACCTTTGGTTATGAAGATATGATCATAAGTTGATTTTCAGAAAATTTCACAAAATGGCGCCTAGATGACGTCATCAGTCAAGGTCAAGGTTAAAAACCTTACTGCGTTATGTCCATATGCCTATACATATGTGTGCTAAATTTAAAAGCATTTGATTGAGCCATTTTCAAGATATCTTGTTAACAAAAAAGTGGGTAGAATTAAGAAAAATAAACTAGATTTGTAATACTTGTTTGGAACAAGTATAGGTGGGCTGATCCAACAAAAAATTGAGACAAAATAATGGGTACATTTGAGATAGCTTTTTGTCTCATCTACAACATACTTGAAGTTCAGCGTAAACGAAGCTAAAATGACGTAGATATTGCTCGCGAAAGACGGGAATGTAGAATCGAGTTTTGAGAAAAAGTCATGTCCCATAGAGAATACACGCAAAATGTAAACAATTGACATGCCTCCTTTAATCGCAAAAATACGCCATGATGCCTTTGTCAAAATGAAAATTCGTGGCAATTGGATTTGTAGAAAATTGTCTCAGCTAAAACATATCGAAATTTGGAAGAAAATCGATCAATATTTACAGAGATACAATCAATTTTCCATAAATATGCTGACGTCATAATATGCAAATTGGAATTTTGAGTTCGGAGGCCATTATGATGACGTCATGAGTTAATTGAGGGTCAAATGAGACATGAAACAATATCTCCAAATCATACTCTATTAAAATATGAACAAAAATTGGGGTCACCTTGCATCCTAAAGAGCTACAATGGATTTTGTATAGGCATGTTTTTGCCCATATATGTATTACAAGAGCTCGCGCGCACGGAAATTTATGTTTAACGGTCGATCATTCCGTTATTAATAGTCATAAAGAGACATACATGGTACAATTTGTTTGTAAAAATATGTGGAATATTATGAAAGAAGAAAAATGGCGATTCTATGTTGCGTAATAGTTTTACGCGCGAAAACGCGCGCGCATGCTCGTACGCGCGATTTTTTATAAAATGCTTAGAATGGCCTAAAACGTATGCAAAATAATTTTAAGACGATTTTGAGCATTTTAAAATTTTGCGCGCGCATTGACGCGCGGACGTACGCGCACGCGCGCGTTTTTTGACCTGAAATTAATTGGACGGATATTGACCTCAATCATGATAAATATGAATGAGAAATAGCTCTTGGTTATGAAGATATGATCATGTGTTGATTTTTACAAAATGGCGCCTAGATGACGTCATCAGTGAAGGTCAATGTTGAAAACGTTATTGTGCTTTGTACATATGCCTTTACATACGTGTGCCAAATTTCAAGGCATTTGATTGAGCCATTTTCAAGTTATCTTGCTAACAAAAAAGTGGTTAGAAATAAGAAAAATATTTAATAATAAATAAATAAATAATAAAGGCAATTCTAACGAAATTATAAGGTGGTCTGTACGATATACAGCCCACCTGATAAATAAATAAATAAAGGCGATTTTAACAAAAATATAAGGTGGTCTGTATTAGATACAGCCCACCTGATAAAAATAATAAAGGCAATTTTTAACAAAATTATAAGGTGGTCTGTATAGATACAGCCCACCTGATAACAAAAAATGACTGCTAGACTTGAGTAGATGATTTTGATGCATGAGATGTTACCAAATCACCCGAAATGCATGATTCTCAGTGCGACGTGTTCGGAATAATTATGTTAGGTCGATGTGAAATTTGCAAATTGCGTGCGTAATTCCTCTTAGACTTCATGATTTTGATTGATGAAAGTGAGATCGTGACTGACAGTCAGATGAGAATCGAAGTGCTTTTTAATTAACTTAAAAACAAACCATGAATTTCGAGACAGATCATACAATTTCAGCCATCGAATTTTACATTTTGGCTAAAAAAAATATGTCTGTTTGACGATGATGGGCATGTTCTTTTAATTGGATTAGAGAACACTTGAACAGAAGAGATTATACAAAATGATGATTATAATAATACTAACGATAATAATCGTATTTTGAAGATGCCGACGGGCTTTCTGTTGCGTCTGTGATCACGACCCTCTTCTTCTTCTTCACCCTCCCCCGCACTCACCCCCACACTCGTATAGCACCAAAATCCAGCCAGCCGTTAAAGAGGAGACCGTCAGCTCTCTAATGTTCGAATAGTTGAGTAGTTTATATGACATGTATGATGTACCGATAAACTGAACAAAAAATTAAAAATTGGTATGCGTTTATCCAGCCGAGAGAACCAGAAAATTATTGTTGATTTCTGTAGTGCGTAGTGAGGGAAGGAGGGGGGGGGGGGGGGTGTGCTATCCTTACGCACCCTCCCTCGGCTACGCTATAGTGCATTCAGTTTCAGTGGTGTAGAACAGGCCAGACATGGGAGGGGTAATGGCATCGGGGGAGGGGGGGGGGGGGGGGGGGGGAGGTTGAAATAAAAAATGATAAGGCTGCTGATGGGGGAGGGCGAAGTGCGGAAGGCATCTTCTTAACGTTCATTTGTACACATTTTTTCTTTTTCTCTTTCTATTTCTCCTTTTTCAAGTTTTTTCAAACGTTGAAGAATAATAATCATTATGGTCTTATTTGCTAAGAGTAGCCTCATCAGTATTAATACTGCTCTTCCCGACACTCCAGCTTTGCAAGGTATACATCTCGGTCGAAATGGTTAATGGGCAAAACACCTTGTCCAAGGATGAAAGCACCATGCGAGGGATCGAACCTAGGACTTGTCGCAACTTCAAGAGTCATGAGCCTTCAACAATACACCACATAGTGCTCCTATACTATGATGGGAAATGTGCCCCCGTGACACACTCTAGCTACTCCACTATTCTGTTTTGTAATACTTACTACACTTGTTTGTCTTCGTGATGAAGTGATGCCAAGCACCCCACTCAGAGCGAAGAACTGTCGGGGAAGAGAAGATAAGATGAATGACATAGGCGCCGGAAGTGGGGGGGCAGGGGGGGCAGCTGCCCCCCCAATCAAAAAAGTGGGGGGGCAAAACGCATTTTTGCCCCCCCAAAACGCCCCCCCCCCCCCCTCAAAAAAAAAAAAAAAAGCAGTAAAGGAGAAAAGATGGTTTGTATTTTTAACCCAAAAGAACATAACAATAATAAAAAAACTCAATTAAATGACGTATTAAATCCTATTCAAAGAAAAGGAAAGTTAACAGGAATTGAATTTCCTAAACATTGCGCATGCTACCTATATCAATGGAGGTTTTAATAATAGCGCGCATATCGTGGACATATTGTGAGAGAATGGGAAAGCGTGTCTGTGTTTTGTTATAGGGGTGAAAAGCTCATGAGCCCTTGAACGCTGGCGTACTGATGAGGGGGGGGGGGGGTTAATTTTTATTCAAAACCAGTGATTTACAAATGTTGCTGAAATGACATGATTTTCCGGTATTTTTTCTCAATTTTTTTGTAAGTCATACCTTTTTATGCGTTTGTTGGAAATTAGAAACTCCAAAATTTACAGTCGGGCGAAATATATGCTTATATGCTGTATGTCAGGGTATGCAGAACGCCCGGGCTCGGGGGGCTCGAGCCCTCCCCCCCTCCCTCACTTTTTGAAAAAGTTTGTTAAAAATAAAAGAAAGAAAGAGAGAGAGAAAAAATAAGTGACCTGCCGATGTCACAAAATAATGAGATATCAAAATATGCTCATCTGGCCGTAATTAATGCCTAATACCCCAGAACTTACGGTGGTTCCGCCCCCGGACTCCACCAAGGGCCCTAAAGCGGTCCCTGTATGCTCATCTGACCGTAATTAAATACCTAAAACTCCCGAGCTTTTAGGCGGTCCCCTGTATGCTCATCTGACCGTTATCAAAAACCTAAAACCCCCGAGCTTCCGGGGGCTCTGCCCCTTGAACCCCACCAAGGGCCATAAGGCGGAGCCCTGGATGCTCATCTGACCGTAATTAAATGCCTTAAAACCTAAAAGGTTACGGGGGCTCCGCCCCCGGGCCCCACCAAGGGCCCGCTAAGGCGGTCCCCTGTATGCTCATCTGACCGTTATTGAAAACCTTAAACCCCTGAGCTTCCGGGGGCTCTGCCCCCTGGACCCCACCAAGGGCCCTAAGACGGGGCCCTGGATGCTCATCTGACCGTAATTAAATACCTAAAACTCCCGAGCTTCCGGGGGCTCCGCCCCCGGACCCCACCAAGGGCCCTTAGGCGGGCCCCTGTATGCTCATCTGACTCCGATATTAAATACCTAAAACCCCGAGCTTCCGGTGGCTCTGCTCCCTGGAATCTCCGCCAATTGGTGGTGGTGGTGATGCAGATTTTTCTTCTCCCCCCCCCCTTCCAAACGTTTTTGCTCGTTACGTCACTGCCCCTGGAAGGTGAGCCCCCTGGAATGTTTGCCCCCCCCAATCCCAAACTGCTTCCGGCGCGCCTGATGAATGATATGAATAATATTGATATTGTAGATTTATATTGCACAATTGCTGAATATATATATCCAGCTGCATACTGCCTGCTCCATTGTTATGAAAGGCTTCAGCCGAGTTGCCACATAGGCTTAAGATGCTCTTAGCATTCAGTAATAACGTTTAATTATATTTTCTTTTCAGTTTCCGCTGTTCAAGAATGCCTATAGTGTAAATCCTTCTTTCTGCCAGGATGTGAACCTCGGTTTATCGATGTGTGAAAATCCCGTAACACACCCACAAGAACAAGACAACTCCGAGAAAGATTACTTTTACCCCATTCCAGGACATTCCAACCTTGATAGCAGACTTTTCTAGAAGAAAGCAGACAAATCAGAGATTCTCTGAATAGTTGAATGGTGAAAGTTTGGATGAAATCGGGAAAAATTGAGAAAGTTCTGAATTTTCGAAGGTTGTGATCAGTGTAGCTATGAGCTCTTCAAATTGGCTATGATTTAGTGGCGGAAAACTTTTTCTCATTTGTTCAAACACACAAAATGACTCAGATATAAATATGTGTGATCAAGCAGTGGCTTGAACTTGATTCATGGATCCTTAACATAGATTTTAAAAAGAAATGACACTGATTAAACAAAACAGAATTAAAAGCGTAAAAATATAATATAAGTTAGTATACCTAATTTAAAATCACAGTATTCATTAACTTAATAAAGAATAAGGTATATCACAAACATATATCTCAAGAATGTCATTAATACTTGGTGAGAAGGGCTTGATTTTGTATTTGAAAATTGTCTGGATAGTTACATTTCTAAGTGAGGGATATAAAGATTGCGCCATAATTCGGTTCCTTCTTGTAAAAAAAGAGACATGTAAATGCACCAGGTACGATCACAAAGACTTTGGTTAAAATCGAACTCAGGCAATATCAAAGATAAACTTGAGTTCTGGTAAAAAAAAGAAAATGAATTCTCACAGAATCAAACGAAACTTACACTGAATGTTCAAGATTACAAATAAAAGTCATTTGCCAAACAATTTTGGCGGAAAATATATACTGGCTGAGTAATGAGCATAGAAAGATATGGAAATCAAGGTAAGTAGCCCCGACACCATTTTGTGTAGTCCCAATATACATCTTTCTGTGTACAGTGCTTGTTACTTTACCAAGACTGGGCCAAATCTATTATGATTTTGATGACTCCAGAACCTTGCAGTATACACCAATACTTGATCAACCTTCTTTGATCCATTCAGGGAGGTGGAAATACACCTTTTCTTTCACAATGCATTCGCATGACCAGAACTCAACTTTATCTTCAATGACGTCATCTATTGACATATTATGTGAATATTACATTGACCTATTTCTAGCTCGTTATCCGAACATGGTATCTATGACATATAAAATAAGGTATTGAAATTTACCTTGTGTTGATTTCATGAAAGTCTTAGCGATCGTGTTACCAAAGCGCTAGCTATATAATGCCGCGAAACACAATCTCTCATAATATCGCGTCGATGTGTGCTTACTTTCTCTTTAAATATTTCCCCGGCATCCTTTTTCTCCCATCTCCGTCAATTCGACGGTCCCCAGAGATCGATATTCCATCACTAATTTGTTGAGATGCCCCTTAAATTACTCTGAATTATATCACGCTCAGCGTACACTGCCGAACGACTATTAAGACAGCTTCCAAAGGGGGTGCGGGTTTTTCCCCGCGATCATAGAAAATTGATAAGAAAACATGATGATAAAAACAGGAGATGAAGATTGAGCGGCACTGGCATCATGGTTTGGCGGGGGGAGGGGGGGGGGGGGGGGGGTGATTGACACCCATCTTACCAGATGGATACAAATTACGTTTAAAAGTCATTGAGTAATGGGAGAATGTGGAAGGTGAGGGAGGGGTCTTTGTCATTTTATTCACTTTCCTTTTTGTTCTTCTAAAATTAGCTCTGGGCTATTCGAAACAGCATCCTCTGAATAAGGTTTTGTATGACTTTCTATCGTAGGCTTATGTGTTCACTCAAGAGCTGGGAAAATACTACGTAAGAGAAAAAGGGATATTGGTTCAAAGATTGAAGCATTCGGTGTGGGATAAGGGACTCAACAAGGTCACTTGGAAGGCATTCCAAAAGTATGCCACACGAGAACAACTTTTAATGTGCAATAAAATTTGGTACTTACGTCATAGAATGAAATTGTGTGGTGTGCATCGTCTACGCATTAATCACGCTGTTACCAGAAGTTCAAAAAACGTCATTACGAAGTCCAATGTGGTTTTAATTTTCGCAATGCGATGCTATAATTGGATCATTATATTTTGATTAGCCTATGCATGGGTTAAAAGAGTTGCTAAACATTTCAGAGATATACATTTCAAATTAATGTCGTGTACATTCCTTTCACATTATCCCAGCGTTACTGTATGTGTGTAACATATATAAGTAACAAGCAATGCATTTGTACTTGTTTTAATCAATGATGACGTTCTTACCCCTAGTCCAGCCCAGACACCGATGATGGCCATTGACATGGTCAGGTTCATGGCATGGCAAACGATTCCAAGAACGAACACGACGAAGCCGCACAGAAGCTGAATGATGCCTGTGATCATGCCGCCGGTCGATCTGTAACGTGGTCTGTATGATACCTTAGGTTCCAGGGATTGGTAGGGTGGATCAACCACCAGCTGCTGCATCATCTGCATGTCGAGGTGTTCAGTAGCCATCCTGCAATGTCAATGGGAAATACGTGTTGTAGATCAGTGGTGTTGGTCTACCTTTAAAATGCCATGGCGTTGTTAGGTGTGACATCCTTCTAAAGAAAAAGGGGGAAATCATAGGTAATCATGTTACAAGTTAAACGCTACGACTTCGTATAATTTCACGTTTGAGTTGCAAACGGACGAACAACAAAATTAGGTATCACCTTTTGGTCGCCGATTCCGGGGTGCTTGGGCCAGTAAACTTGCCTAAATTATGAGATGATTATGTGTATACTTATAGTGAATTCTTTTGAGTGTGTTTACCCCATGACAATAAATTGAAACACATAATATTGTTACACGCTAAACTACGTAATCATTTTTGCAAAGAGTTCTAAAAAACTATATTCATTTAAGATTCATACACAAATCAATTGAAACAAAGGCTAAGAGGAGTATCTAGTACCTAAACACACATAGTGACGACGACACTTTTTACAGTTTGTTCATATCACGTGTGATTGGTCTCCCTACCCTATATTTGAAAACCAATATCATATGCCCTGAGGCCCTCAGGTGTCTTCGACATTCCAATTATCAAAATGATAAATCATTCGGTGGATACATTTTCTGATATACAATTACACTTGACAGAACATTTTTCTTCAATTATTTGCACGGTAAGTAGGCCAGAGAATGTTGTCCGATATATCGCTACAGGAAATAACGTATCTGTTTGTCGGAATGGAACAATCAATCAATCGATAATCTTATCAAGGCAACAAAATACAAATCTAGCTATATTTAAAAACCTGCTGGAATACCGTTTATTATATTTCGAATACGCTAATGCTTTCATGTCAACCATCATCATCTTCATCATCATCACCATTATCATCACAATCGTCAACTTGATGTCCATCATCATAACCATCATCATCATTTTCATCACCATCACATCATCATCATCATCATCACCACCGTCATCATCATCATCGTCGTCATCATCATCATCATCATCACCACCACCACCAACACCACCATCATCATCATTACCAGCATCATCATCATCATCGTCATCATCATCATCATCATCATCCTCAATGCTATCATCATCATCACCACCCACATCATCATCACCGCCATCATCATCATTACCACCATCATCATCATCATCATCACCACCACCATCATCATCATCACCACCATCATCACCATCATCATCACCATCTTCATTACCACGACCACCCCCATCATCATCTTCATCACCACCATCATCACCACCACCATCATCATCATCATCATCACCACCATCATCATCACCACCATCATCATCATCGCCACCATCATCCCCACCATCATCCTCAATGCTATCATCATCATCACCACCATCATCATCATCATCACCATCATCATCATCATCATCACCATCACCATCATCAACATCATCATCATCATCACCATCATCATCATAATCATCACTAGGACCCTCCTGAGGATGGGGTCATACATCTACGTCGCTGTTTTGCCCTATGCCGTATATACTCATAGCAAGTTGAATCGATTTTCCCGCAGTCCACAGTCAAAGGGGGAGGGAGGGGAGGGGCGAGGATGGGGGGGGGGGGGGGTGCTTCAGCTTTTGCTGGATACGCCAATGAGTGGTATTGACTCACCACCTCCACATATTTCTCAGGGTTTGTCAGCACCTCATCTACTACATCATTCGCCTCGGAAAACACGAACTGAACCATACTTTATTCGCCATGTTCACGATGTTTGCGCCTCGCCGTACACCAACTCAGGCCTATGATTAAAAAAAAAATTCTCGATTCCCTTCTTCATTTCTAATTTCTTAAAGTGTTTATCAACGAAGTTGCTGACGTAATAGAAGCACGTGCACAATTTTTAAATCGAGTGTGTACATTTGACGAAACCCACACACACTTGATGAATTGCAGCAGTTCTGGTATTTACACTACAAACAATACGGTGCAAGGCATCGTTAATTATGATACATGTACAAAATGCCAATATTCATACATCTCCGGTCGTTCGATATTTGATATACCGCACCCGGTACAAAGTATTTGAGTGAAATAATTTGGTCGTTGTCGGGGTTTTTCCTTTATTTCTTTATGTCGTTGTTGTTTGGCTCAGTTTGAAAGCATGTATGGCTATATGCACATGCACTCAAGATACCACAATCTGCTTTTCCATGCATGACCTTCTTCATGTACTTCTATGTCATGTACTTTGATGTCAGTGTTTTATGTTGAGAAAATGTTGAGAACGTTTATTTTCGTTGAATGAGAACTATGAGACATGAATTGTGGTGTAAACAAAATAAAAATTTAACCTCTCTTTGGGAATGGCATTTAGAAAATATTTTCTTCCTTTTTCCTCTTATTTTTTTACCAAGGGTGTCATTAATCACTAAAGGTGTGACTGTGTGAGGTACAATTAGATTGATAATACTGTCAGCTATCAGGTCCCCTTCATGTAGGTCAACCTCCTAAGACACGCGACTTCTTCGCGGTAAGCTTCCCTCGGACATCCAGAATTGATGAGTATATCTTTCACCAAGAGACTAACGATGCATTAGATGTATTAGTTCATTCAACCTTCACTTGGGAAGGGAGAGAGAGAGAGGGGTCGGAAGAAAGAGGTGGAGATAGAGCGGAAGAGAGAGAGAGACAGAGAGAGAGACAGAGAGAGAAAGAGAGAGAGAGAGAGCGATAGAGAGATACAGACAGAGACAGAGACAGAGAGACAGAGACAGCAAAAAGAAAGAGCGGGAAAGAGACAGAGAGACGTACATGTTGACTATCCTCTAGATACGTCTGCGATCAGACACTTTTTTCATTTAAATGACTCAGTGCTAAAAAAAGAGAAAACATAAGTTACTTGAGATAGGATTTCAAAAACAATGTAATATCGCGATGCTACCTTTGAAATGACCAGGCTTCTAAAGCGGGTATTGTCCGCCTTAGAAGATAACGTTTGCCATTAATCATGCTAACATCAACCTACCATGGGAAAAAACAAAATATAATCAGTATGGCAGGAATATATTATCAGCTATATTTCACGAAATACATCGAAATTCCATTATTTAGTGTTTGTGAATCAGGGTAGCACTGTTATTTCCAAACTGCGGGCCCTGAAGAATTGAAAGTGATATCAATTGTGTGGTTTTTAGAGTTTCAGAGTGGTGTTGCAAAAAATAAGATTTAAGATATCGATAAACAAACACTCACTAACAGTAAATGTAAGAATAAATTTATCACTCTTTTAGACCGAGAAACCCCCAAGAATATACAAATTTTTAATCCTTCTTCATTAATGTCAGAACACAACAACTATTTGGGCCAAACACTTAACAGAAGTGCTAAAACACGGGTTAAAGAGGCATTAAAATCCTCATAAAGACCCTCGCTTACATTAATACATTAATATTTTCACATCGAAAATCATAGCAACGTATACATCTTGAAACAAACAGGCAACATTCAGTGCAACTCTTTCGTTAATGTTAATATGGGATATTTGTATGCATCATTTTATAACTAATTGTATTTAATAAAGACATTGCAAATTAATTCGTTATATTGTTGTAAGATAATCAGTGTTCTAAGACATGCAAACTGTGAGAACCGTCTTCAGAAGAAAGAGGCTTAATTAGAGGCGGAAGGTTCAGACACGGTCAGACACCACCCCCCCCTAAATTTAAAATGATCCTTCTGTAAATGTTGGCTTCTTTGAGTCTTGTCTACACATCACCAAACATAATTTCATTATATTTGTATTTATTGCTTGCATGCTGGCTTGTTTCATTGTTTGATTTTTAAAACCACTTTCATCTTACTTGAACTTTTTTGCAAAAGTGCACCCCTGGAACCGCAACTAGATAAATGACGGACATTAAGGTATGTACACTGTCTTGTAATCATTTAAAAGTGGATCTCGTGTAAACCCCCGAAGTTATTTTCACCTAGCTGTATCGTTTATCTTTTATGCATGGCAGTCAACTTCAAGTAGAAGCAAATTTGTCTGGAAAAAAATATATGAAAAATCATAGTTTCAACCTGACCTTTCTGTCTATTCGAAAGGTCAAACATTGATACAGAAAATTGAAGCTTCCCAACCTATAAGGAGGCTTTATGTGAAAAATACTTTATGAAAAAAATGATTTGAGAAAATTGATTTTCTCTCCACTGAGACGGTAACGTCTTCGGCCTCTTTCGGCTATCATGTCTGTGGATAAGTACGTCCTTGAAACGTGTTTGATCAAATTCACTACGCATGCATAGCACTGGCATCTCGATATTATTTTCTTATCATGCACTGTTAGAGAGGAGGTCCGGGAACGGTGAATTTTGAGTTTTCCATTCTGTTTTTACGATAGATTGAAAGAATACGATAAAGAAGAGTATCCCAGAAAAAGCTGACTCTTCAAATGCCCTCACAATCGAATTGTATCAAAAGGTATCTTCCTAGGTCCTCTTTCATTTGATCTGTTACGACAATGCTATAACCTTCTATTTATTATTATTTTTTTTTTATTGATGAAGGATTTTGTTTCATGCAGGGTTTTTGTAAAACACATTTGCAATGATTATATCTAAGGTGCAAGCATAACTGAAAATATTGTTTATATAAAACATAAATTATTCTTTTAGCGCAGGGTAAATGGGAGGGGACCTAGTAAGATGCGTCACACAGTTGCCAGTTTGTGTTAGATTGACTGCACCTTCAAGAGTTCCTAATTTCCTTATCATGCTTATCTTTCAAACGGATTTTGCTCAAACTATCACATGATCTATTTCCTAAATTGGCTTTAATAGAAGCAGAACAAAATAGAGCATGATCATTTTAATTCCCTTAATATCAGGGAGGACTTTCCTTTAAGAAATGGAGACGTTCGAGAACTTAAAACAAAGTGACAGAGAGCTGCGAGAAGTCGGTGGGACCTTGAAGACTCACTTACTTCTCTTATTGATTTTGGGTCCATATCAAGGATATTTACACCATCATCATTCCTAGAGTCTAGGGTTGCGATATATCAGTGAAGCTTATTTTATTAAGAAATTGATTTTGAAAAAGGAATATGTTTCAGGAAGAGGATGAAGATTTGGGGGAAATTTCGTTTCTTTGGGGGAAGATATGGGTGGAGGTTGGAGAAAAGGAGAAATAATATTTACCCGAAGGCATGGCAGGTGGAAAAACAAAGGGGTGAATGAGAGAGGAAGAAAGGGAGTAGGGAGGGAGTGAACATAGAGAGAGAGAGAGAGAGAGAGAGAGAGAGTGAGAGAGAGAGAGAGAGAGAGATGAAGATTTTACCCTCACAATGCATTTATCGCAAATTAAATTTCGTGAGACAATTTCTAAATTACATGGGCTCTTTAAGAGTGTTCCATGATCATATAACTTCACATGAACCCGTCTTTCCAGAAGGAACACAAACTTTTGATTATTGACAACATTATATAAATAAATCATCATTAGGGCGATTAAAACTCCATATGGCACTAAAATTAGTTAATGAAGGCAATTGCTTTATCTTTAATCTGTTTATCCAATTTGATTTCAAGGAACAGTAAGCTTATAGAAAGGAAATTATTAATCGCATAACGACTGCGGATCAAACTAGGACATCTTGTAAAAACTTCTCTTCAGTAGCCGATAGTTGAAATAAGTTTTTTTTTTAAATCTTGATTACTGCATAGCTAAAGAGAATTTATTAAATGAAAAAAGATATCTTGGTAATCGTAAAAGACGGAGAAGATTAATGTCAGAAATGAAGAGGGTTTAATAGTGGGAGCCACGTGCGGCAAAACATAACACGGAAGGATCGACTCTACCTCGCCTATCCCTCCTGGAGATGTTGAAGGGCATCAATTCTCCGTTGCTTCATATCGATATTTTCATAATTCAGTGATATCAATATTTCATATGGACCATTGTTTTGTACGAAAACGTCCGGGGGAAATGTACACCCACTGGATAAAGCGTCTGCAATGTTGTGAATGTACAGCATGTGAGATACAACACGCATTATCTCTTTCACTTTAGACTGTCTGAAAGTTAATCAATAGTGTTTTTATTTATTTAAGTAGCATCTGAAAGAAGAAAAAATAAGCTTTCCAATGATGTGTATACATTGACTAAAAATTAATTGGGGATCTTTTAGTAGTTTATCCATGAACCTGGGTTTCCCTTTTTCAGCTATACATTGTATTATCATACCCAACCGTTATAATGATGATCATGCACCTGGCTTTGTGTTTTTCTTTGTTTCCAAGTACTTTCTGTGCCCTTTTAAAGCTCTTTCTTTTCTTTTCTTTCTTTTGGGAGGGGGGGGGGGGGGGGGGGCTCTGATAGATTTTAACATTATGTTCGGACTGTAAAGTTCTTTATCCTTTTTTCTTCATTTTTCCCCAAATTAATTTCATTTCACCAATCTCTTCCCTATTTCCATCTTTTTTCAAGTTTTTTGTCATCCTTCTTCTTAAAGGGAATTCCAACAAAAATAAGCAACTACTCTAAACGAAAGTAAAAATATCAGGTTACCAAACTAATTAAAGTTTCAATTAAGTCTAATTAAATATAAGAAAGTTATGCATTTTTGAAATTTGTAATCACTATACGTATGGGCACTTCAAATTGGCGGTAATGTCAATGTGATGTAGTGCCGGACTACTTTCCCATTTGTGCCAACATATAAAATAACTTAAATTTAAATGTTTCCCAAATTTATGGCTTAGGACGGTCTATTCTTTTTAGAGGACCTATACTAATATGCAATCTATAATATATTTTGAGTAGTGCCCCAAGGGAGAAGGAACTTAGTAATACAATAAAAACAGAAACTAGTGATATTTTTGTACACGGCAAATGGGAGAGTACGGTTATCCACGTCCTACGTCACATTCCACTAGCCAAACTACCAATTTGAGATTCGCATAGACTTAGTAATCTCATACGTCAAACATTCATAACTTCCTTACTATCGGTCCAATTCATTTAAAACTTTAGCCATTCTGCTTCTGTTATTTTTCTGCTTTCATACAAATCTTCCCATGGCAAGTTTTGGATTTCTTCCATTTTTATATATCTATTGAATGTTTTCATTATTAAAATGGAGCTCGTTTTCTGGTACTCGATCCCTTTAATAGTTTTATATGGGGGAAGGACAAGGATGCGTCAATAAATTTCCGGAGGGACGCCCCCGAAACTAATCCCATGCGTAAGAATAATGCAGGCAAGGGACAACACGCCATAACTAAATTACTATAGTATAAAGCCTTGGCGCCGATTCCAATAATGCAAACATGGCATATATTGAAATAATTGTATCAAGTCTGATACGGCTAAGTAATAAAATTGCCAAATCCGAAGATTTAAGAAATGGAACGCGAGCAAACAAATTTCTCGTCTTATAGCCGGGGGACACCATGCAAAAGTCTGGGATGGGGTCGCCGCCCCTCCTTTCCGTGTTCGAGGATTTTGTAAAACAAATTTTGCCGTCTACAGGCAAAACCCTATTAAGGTACTGGAAATATCAATATACACATAAAACTGATCATGGCATTTGAGAATTAAAAAAAAAAAAAAAAAAAAAAAGTGGGGGGCACAATTCAGAAAAAGATGCCCTGACAACAGGTAGCTTTTTGGCCGGCCGAAAATTTGAAAGGAGATAGGGATGTAATTCGTGAAGTATGCCACATAAGGCAACACTGGCACCCCTTGGTTCGCCAGTGGATATCAGTAATTTTTCAAAGTTCCGGAGAGGCAACCACCACCTCTGAACATTGCCAAGGTCGCCGCCCTTGGATCGCAGAACATTGCCGCCATGGGCAACAGCATACAACTATTAAATAGATTACTTTGGGATATAGCCTTGAGTTTCAACTCTATTAGATGCGTACAGAGAATACACGTAAAAAACGGCAGATAGTATCGTAAAGAAGAGATTAGGAACTGGTAGTAATATTGAAGCTTGTTGATTTGATAAGATTACTTGAAACCATCGTCTGTCAGACTAATATCGTACATAGCGTGTACACAGCGTGTTCGTTTACATTTATCAACACAAAATACACATATAAGGACATCTTGGAGCCAGGGATAGGGTAAACGTAATGAAGAAACTCTATGTTAATCCTGGGAGCTTTGCCTTTCATGCATTTCGTTCGCTTAAGAAATACGCAACAGGAGCGATGA
This sequence comes from Strongylocentrotus droebachiensis, assembly GCA_035222895.1. Lineage (NCBI taxonomy): Eukaryota > Metazoa > Echinodermata > Echinoidea > Camarodonta > Strongylocentrotidae > Strongylocentrotus > Strongylocentrotus droebachiensis. The sequence goes on from JAVYIG010007928.1 coordinate 29,600, forward strand.
AAGAAAAAAACTTTATTAAAACAAATATGTCATAATCCACATCCCGGGTGGTAACTAATTGTTATGTTTGGAGGAGAAGGCATTAAGGGGGCCTGGAAGACAAAACCTGGTGTACAAGTCAGGATTTAGAGGACTACTCCCTCCCCTCCCTTCTTCGCAATGTTTAAGACTTTACATCATGTCGCGCTGAATTTTGTAGATCACTTTCAACCATCAACCCTACGGGTGACTTCGAATCATCGGGTCATCGTGTCGGGTCGGGTGGTCGCCCTTTCCCGATCTTTTATGACAACACGCCCCTTTATTCACGAAATGTCGGAGTAAATGCTTGTGAAACAAACCCACTCATCTACATATGGTCTGGTGACTGGTCCAATTATGCCGACACTTTGTGACAAAACCTACGAAAGCTCGCGTCCTTAACGTGCATCTTCTCATGATATTACGTTTAGGTCGTGTAACGCGACCGCTCGACCAGACGCGATGACCCAATGATTCGATATAAGCCCAACCATAATACGCGTAAATATAAGGGTACATGCTTTACATTATTATTTGCATGCACATTTTCTCCTATTTTTTATTTTGGAGGGGGGGGGGGGGGGCAAGGTGTGTGGGCAGACTGTGCCTACTGGTAAATATATCAATATGAAAAGAAAAAAAACATATCAAGCTGATAGCCCTACTTCTACTACCAGTACTACTCCTAAATATGGATAATAATGGGTATTTATAAGGCGCCGTATCCATTACACAAACATCTCATTGGGCTGGAATAGAACATGAAAATATAATTAAATGAAAATTGCAACACACGGTACACCTAAGCTTCTTGTATACACTTTATATTCACAATTACATGATACAACTCCTTGATACGACTGAAAAATACATGGTAATGTATGGGACATACGTTGGACTTGCCAATGTATAGACAATTGACACATGTATTCGATGAATACTAGATTGAAAATAGTATTTTTGGAATAAAAAAAAATGCATACCCAGGTTTATAACTGACTTCTTATACGAGAACGTGTGAGCCAATATTGTTTTCATTATTTCTTGTTTCATTTTCCATTTAGATACAAACATTTCAAGAAAAAAGGGTAGGCTTTCCTTGTTCCACAAAAATTGGTTCATATGAGAATGTGGGCGGTTGAAATCGCCCAGGGCACTGTAAGGGTGAACGGGAATACGTTAAGAAAAAATCTCATCGAAAAAGTGCATTCGTATAATCTCCTTCGTTCGTTCGTGTTCACAGTTAACATGATTATTATTACAGAAGACAAACCGATGCATGCCCAAAACAAAAAATATAAATAGTTAGGGTAGGATTGATATATTACGTGTACAACATAACGAGAAAGGAAGAAGAGAAAGAGAGAGAGAGAGAGAGAGAGAGAGAGAGAGGGGGAGAGGGGGACGTGGGGGGGGGTGGGGAGGGTTGAGCTAAATAACCCTTACCCTACCCCATTTGGCCGACTGCTATAGGATGAATGTAGATTGAAAAGTTGGTAAGAAGTATTGAGCAAATTTCTTGATGGTGTAGGAATTTGAAGTAAATTCAAGTTGACTTTCTTTGATTTTGCCTACATTAATGTACCGGACGTCAGGATATACCAAACATTTATTTTAGTCTTTGTATACCACATATCGATGTTCAGGGCGTGTGATTGGTGGAATCTGCGGACATATTTGTTACTATCGACCGCGCTGTTGATTTCCAGGAAATCCCGGACAATAGTACAAATATATTGACTGCTATGAGAGGCATAGCCATTTTCATAGGCTCAAGGGGGCGTTACATCCTGCTATGACCCATCGGCTCGCCGGCCCCGAGTGCCTCGAATATTAAAGCAGTCTATATATCTTTTATATACCGAATTCACACAAAAATCTACAAAGAAGCCCTGCCTTATCCTTTTCTTGAGTAAAGATTGGTTAAAACATCACAGAAAATCTGAGACACTGTCTGTTAATCTTCGCTGGAAAGTTTCCTGATTGTTACGATTATTTGGGAATCGCACACACACTATATGGTGTCCGCGCTCGCACAAAGAAACTCTTTACACGTAAACCAAAGGGGATCTCAGCAAAGTTTAGCTATATGCGACCCGTTACCCAGGCAACGGGCATCTTTCTCATTAACTATTGACCGTTACCCGGGCAACGAGCAAATGTTCGTTTCTTTACGGACATGGCTAAATTCAAGACTCCAATTTCGACCAATCAGATGGCTTTATTTATTCAACTTACTAAAGAGATGTTTATAATTCTATTTATCTCACTTACGTATATTATGTATGCTTTTAAGAACATGGCAATAATATTAATTATCTGTGTAGGTGCGTGTGAGTATGAGTGCGTGTGTGTACTTGCGTGCATGTATTTTGTGATTCATTTTTATGGCTGCCCTATACCTAAAGTCTCTTTCTCTCGCGTACGTGCATGTAGCATTTAGAATCAATTAGTCCAACACTGGGACCCTTCATTCAATTCATTAGGATATCATCTTTCGATAATGAAGCGCATATCATCCAATAATATTCCGACGTCTCTTTGACCCTGGGAATTAGAAACGGGATGAGGAGCATGTAGGTTATGGCAGTTGAGCATCACTGCGCAGGAAGCCGTATCTAGGCCTAGCTACTACCTTATAATTAGCGAATATTCGCGATGATAATGCTCAGATCAGGCGAGGCTTATTATACTTCGATTATGCTGGCGTGCAATAGGCAACATTTCGTAAATGTATAAGGTATACGACGTAGATGTATATTTAAGGTTGTGTTAAGACGAATACACCAGTTCTATTTAAAAAAAAAAACATTCTTCGTGGCAGAAAATATTGAGGGCTTTAGCCAGAGGCTGAATTAACATTCTGCAAAGGGTGGAGGCAGACACTTACGACAACTTTGATAAGCACCAACAAAAAGAGTTTGTGCGTGTGTGTGCGTGTGTGTACTAATGGAAGGCCAGATTGTGTGTGTTAGGGGGGGGGGGTGTCCCCGTAAATCTACCAGGGCTTTAGAAATGATGAACCAATCCAAATTAATTGTTATGTGCTGCTACTGCCGGTGGATTTGACTTATTACAATTTCATTGATGAATGTCTTGTTATTAATTGATTTGAGGCGGACACCAGTTTTATAGTGTTCTAAAGAGCGAGTCTGTCTGTAATCCATAGAAAACATCAACAACAACAAAACAAGGAGAGGAAAAGAGTATGGAAAGACAGTTGAAAGGAAGAAGAAGGAGGAGGAACAGAAATCAAAAGGGGAAGAGGAAGAAGAAGAAGAAGAAGAACTTTAGTGGAAGCTGGAAAATAGGAGAGAAGTAGAGAGGGAGAGTACGAAAAAGAAGAGACAAAGAGATGCATGAAAGAGTTCCGATAAATTTAATTCGTCTGTCATTTGATAATCACATGGTAAAATCAATAAACACGGTCGTTTGGGACTTCCACACAAATTCAACTCAAAGGCGATTTCAATAAATATTGGATTGTATCGCCTGTAAAAATCATGTTCGGATAAGTTACTATCCCATTGGAATATTTGTACTCATGTCGATTGGCATGTCTTAATTAATTAGGTGGAGTTTGTTAAAGTCTTTGCAATCGTGTTTTTAAAACCTTGTCTAATGCAGAAATACATAATTTATAATCGATATTTCATGATATGAAAGTCATCATATATTCCACTTTCGGGAAACATAATTTCTGGGATAACAATACTCAGACAATAGATACTTCTGAGTACGTCTTATCTCATACAAGGATTTGTACGAAAATTGTATTAATATGAGGATGTGTCCAGACGTAAATGTTTCTGTAAGTTTGTGTCCAGACGGAAAATGTGTCTGTCAGGTTGTTGTGTCTGACGCTGATGTATCTAGACTCTAGAGGGTTGTGTCTAGACGTAAATGTATGTGTAAGTTTGTGGCTTGCGGTAAATGATCTGAAAGGTTGTGTCTAGACGTAAATAGGTTTCTATAAGGTTGTGTCCAGGTGCAATGTACCCGTAGGGCTGTGTCGAGATGCAAATGTATCTGTAGGGGTGTGTTAAGTCATTAATTTATCTGTGAGGTTGTGTCAAGACGTAAATGCTATGTGAGGTCGTGTCCAGACATAAATGTAGTACATGAAGGGGTGTGTCCAGGAGCAGGAGTAATGTTATCTGTGAGATTGTGTCCAGACGTAAATGTAACTATAGGGATGTGTCCAGACGTAAACTTATCTGTGAGGTTGTGTCCAGAGTTAAATGTATCTACCGGAGATTGTGTCCATACATAAACTTATTGGTCACGTCGTGTCTAGACGTAACTGTATCCGTTTACTTTTGTCAAGACGTTGATGTATCTGTAAGATTGTGTCCAGACGTTATTGTATCTGTTTACTTTTGTCAAGACGTTGATGTATCTGTAAGGTTGTGTCCAGACGTTATTGTATCTGTTAACTTTTGTCAAGACGTAGATTTATCTATGAGGTTGTGTTTAGACGTAAATCTATCTGTCAGGGGGTGTCCAAACGTAAATGTATCTATGAAGTTGTGTCTAGACGTAAAGGCATGTGTCCAGACGTGAATGTATATATATATATATGAAGTTGTGTCTAGACGTAAAGGCATGTGTTAGGTCGTGTCCAGGCGTAAATTTATCTGTAATTTGTGTGTACGGACGTAAATGGATCTGTAATGTTGTGTCGAGACGTAAATGGACCTGTGAAGGTTCCGTCGACATGTTTTTGCCTTGATTAAAAAACACCGTATGATATAAACAACAAAGATCTACGTGGCAACGCACAGTGCGAGACAGTTAGCAGGGTATGTATCTATATGTAGATGAATAATGAAGACGAAAATCCGTCTTCATTCTTTCTTCCATTTTGGTTATTTCATAATTTTGACTAATTTCACCAAGCATAAAAAAAAGTTTTTTCATAGACATAGAAGTAAAACAGCATTGTTGATAATGCTTTATCCCGGATAAGTAGATGTGTTTGGCAATACATGATAAATATTGTTTACATAGGCGAAAGCTGATTTCTTGGTCTCTGACCACATCTTTGATCATTTTGTTCAAATACAAGCAGTGAAGATGTAAAAGGGAAGAACACATGTCAAGTTAATCTCTCCCGCCGGACAGATTCAATTCTATTTAAATTCAATTATTCTTTATTATCCATAAATCATAAATTTAAATTTGTATTGTTTGCATGCAAGATACAAAATGAATGCAGATTTATAATTTGTTATGCTGGAAATTTGTTCTCGTTTCGAGAATTCCCGACTTTTCAATATTATGGATTTTACCAGCAAGTAATAAACGAATCTCATCCTCAGTGGAATTTGTGGATTGAATTATTACAATTGTTTTGCATGAGAACACAAGATATCTATGGCACAAAGAGAAGCGGCTATATCTTGATAATTCAGAACTAAATATTTCATTTTTCAAAGAGTGTGGGCTTTCCATGTAGAAACTTGTTAGAGTGTTTGTTTTGCCCTCATGAGTGTACCCAAAACGAGAAAATTTAGAAAGTTTCCTTTTCGGCCCCTTCGACCTTTACCAAAGCTGTTCACAGCGGCCTTTGAAGGTTCTATGCCCAATTTGCAGGCCCAAAAAAGGAAAAGGTAAATTAGAATGACATTTGGAAGATTATAATAATTAAGAACTTCCTTCAAAACGAAAGGGCTTGAAAATGGCTTTTTGTGGGACAATAACAACCGTTAGTTATCGAATCGACTTTAGGGATTGCGATCCTTTTGGTAAATAGTCTGGTTTTCAGACCCTGATTCCGAATAGTCGTAAGTTTGTTTTGCTTCAATCAGTTTAATTTTGGCCTTAAGAAGTGGTCTATTGATGTAGACAAAATTAATGCTCATGTGCCTTTTACAGCTCATTTTATTTATGTTATTACCAATTAAGAGAAAACGATGTCAGTCACTCAATCACTAGTGTCTGACACCGGAGTCTAGAAAGTAAACTGGTTTCCTTGCATTATTTGAATACTATGTCACTGATAACGTTTACATATTACAGATAGGATAGGACATACGTGACATATTCATAATTCCTGCAAAGTTCTAAAGAATTTGATGTTGGCTGCAAAAGGGATACAGTATACCTTTAACGCAAGGGTATCTTCCGAAAAACTGCCATTCTCCCTAAAGTAATTGGTCTATAGGGTTTCCCGGATCCTCTGTGGAAAGGGAGATACGCAATACCCTAATGTAATTGGAAATGTTTTCCAAGGCTGGCGGGACGGACATTCAAACATGAATCATTCATGAGGAAAATGTAGTTTCACGAAAGGCAATCATACCAATCTTACCAGTGAGCCAAATTTCTCATTTGCTACATGATCCTTTACACATAACGTACTCTTTGGATATAAGTACAACAAGTTGACATTGCGAAAGTTACTATTTGTTTTGAGGCAGAACGTCGGATTATGTGTCATATTTAGAGCCCGGGATTTAGAGAGGATGAGAGAGAGCGCTGGATCTGGAGTGGGAGAAACAGGGCAACTCGTTTGTTGTCCGCAAGAAGGCCGTTACTGCTACTACGTAGCTGTTACGGCCTTCTTGCTGGAATCCGACGAGGTGGAAAGGAAAGGTGGCAGAGCGAGGGGAAATGACGATGGAATAAGGGAGATAGTGAGAAGAAGGGACCAAAGAAGTTGTGTAGAGAATGAGAAAAACTAGGGGAAGAGAGTGCGAGAGAAAGAGTATGTGAGACAAAGAGAAAGAAAGAGAGAAAGAGATGGATAAAGAGAGAGGACAAAAGTGACTTAGAGACAGAGTAAGATAGGTAGAAAAGATAGACAGAACGAAATAGAAATACTGCTAATAATAATAATAATACATTCATAGAGCGCAGAAACTATCAAACATTAAATATAGATGGATGAGAGAGAGAGAGAGAGAGAGAGAGAGAGAGAAGAAGACAAAGAGAGAGAGAGAGAGGGAGAGAGAGAGAGAGGGGTGGGGAAGTGGGAGGGGATGGGGACAAATATATCAAATCAATTGCTTTCCGACGCCGAACTGATTCAATTGACATTTTGTCCATTTAATTTGTGCCGAGCAATTTCGTACGAACAATTACCAGCTAGGCGTAAGCATAGCATCGGATACCATGACGACCAATGTATCATCTTTTTTTGTGTGCTTCTCGTTAACCGACGTTTTTCTCCCCAATTATCAACTCTCCATTATGCATTGGAAGACAGAATATCATTGCCTTCCATTAGCGTTATTGAGTCGCCCGTGCTTTTGTATCCCATTGAAATACCGTGGAGAGCAGGATGTAATAAATTATACAATGCCATGTTTATAACGGTCTCGCAATCGGTGGATAAAACGACAACCTATTACAATGGATTATACACAGCTTAAGGGGCAGAAAAACGTTACGTCGATAAATATATGAATAGTGTTATTTACAGTATATTTTATGTTCAGTGGGCAATAAACTCAATCTAATTTATTAGTTGTGCATGTCAACGTCTTGTCAGTACGTTCGTGGGAAGCATTTATCTTGAGAATGCTGTACAAAAATGTTTTATTTATACACAATGAAAGCAAGAGAGAGAGAGAGAGAGAGGGGGGGGGGGGGAGGGATATGCTAATTCGCACCACATTCCAGATCATAATCCTTAGAGGAACCCTCTTAAAATCAAAATCAAAATTAAAGTGCAGTTAAACATCGACCTATGGTAATTTTTTGAATTTTTTCCTGTGCATAATAACAAAATATGTAGTCAATCGCTATTAAACAAATATTAATTAAAATTCGAGTCTCACTATGGTGACATATTGGTGATGATGGTAATAACTACTACTACTTCTTCTGATGCTCCTACCAGATTGACCAAATATCGGTTAATATTTTGCCATTAACACGAACATCTTGTGGCTGTATACACGGATGAACCTGTCTGAGAATAAGTAATAGAAAATTATTCAGTAAAATGACAGCACTATTTTATATAACTAACAAGTACGATTGAATCTTTTTCAGACTTAATTGTGTCAAGAAATTCGATTTTTTTTTTCTTCCAAGTGCTCCCAACAAATTTCATGTGCTTTCGAATATTCAAAGAAACCTAAACCAGGGGGCCAGGATTCTTTATTTAAAAAAAAAAAGGGGGGGGGGGGAGGGGGGAGTCAATTCAGAAAAATCTCGGCAAAGCAAAACAAACATACAAACAAACAGCAAACAAGCAAACATGCACGGAAGCACACCAACAGGCAAAAAAGCAAAGAACATCTTGTTATGTACCTAAAAAAATACCATATTTGGTTTTAAAGGGAGACAAGGGCCCGTTATGACCCTTTAATCCACACATGCCCTTTCATGCGTTGTAAAGATAGAGCCTCCCCATTAAAGACTATGACGGATAGTGACACGTCATAATAAGCAATTCACTATGATTTATAGCTCTATAAAAATGGTTAAGGGGCACACATTGTCCCTGATTACAGAAACATTATCAGAATAACAATTTGGCTCGTCAGAAATCAAAATGTCAATGATTAATAATAAAACTGGGAATAGATAATACCGGTATACGCGATGCATAGTTTCTCCATAAATGTGCACGATTTCTCCATCACATCTTAAAGGGGGTAACGCCCTCATCACCTAAGAAGGCGGAACGCCGTATTATGAAGCAAATCTGATTCTGATTATGGACTCTGCTTTGGCTTTATGGGATATTGTGGCGAATTTGTATTATCATCAAATCACTCTTCTGTAATCATCTTCTATCTTTATTCCCAAGATTCCCATCGCAAACTCATCTTCCAAACGGAACTCATTTCGCAAGCTTCCATTAAAACCACATCTGATATTGCTTCCATTCCCGCGAGTGAAAGTATCCAAAGTGTCAAATGACTTTTTTCATAGAGTGCGAAATTACTTTTACCATGTAAGGTTTCCCCCGAATTCAAAAGAAGAAAATAGATCTTTCCTCTCCTTTCCTTAGATGTTGTTTTGAATTTTTGAAATGAAAGACTATATCCAATATCCCATCTGCAGACACCATTTAAAAAATAGTATTCAGAATGTAAACACACGCACAAACATATCGTACGTCAGAAATATATATGAATATATATATATATATATACAAAACAATCAAATCCCTCTTGAAATAAATACATTCTGCAGAAGAAAATGAGAGATTTATGAATGCGTGGCATCAATCAAAGTTCCCCATTAATGTCCTCCCTTTTCGACATTTTCGGAAAGGTTGACAAAAATCTCTCAGCTGAGACATTTTTTCAACGTTTGCAAAAATTATCCACATAATATCCACAATGATGCAACGAAAATAATAGAAAGGTGTTCACATATCAACAGACAAAATATAAGGTTGGGCGGTATTTCTTGTATCCCCCCCCCCTCCCCTACCCCGAGCTCGAATAAACGTTAATGGTGCAACCATCAAAGGGAGAAGAAGAAAAAATAAATGGTGTAAGCCGTGAATAGTAAACAACAAGCTATGAAACAAAGTAGAAAAAGGCCAGAATATATATATATAACATCGGAATTAAACAAGAAAAGATTTTTTTTTTACAACATCGTACATTTGGATAACACAATATGCGTGCTTATTTGGGAAAAAAAAGAAATGTATCATTTTTTTCGCAGCATTAAAAAAAAAATTAACATCATCGTATCTACATTTGTTTGGAAAAAAAAAAAAAAAACTATTTTGCGAGAGGTTTAAAATTCAAAACATGAATCACTTTTTCAAGAAATGCTATCTATTTAGGTCTAACGGGAAGTAGTAAACTAAACAAAAAATCGAAACTTACCTTGGAGATAATGTGCTGTTGAATGTTACTATAGCCTCTGACGCGTGAGATCCGTCTGATGAGAGAGGCTTGTCACTGGTTGGTTTTTAGGCGCTGCCAACACACGATTTTGTCATTAGATCGATTTGAAAACCGGGACGAAGTGTGAACCGATATTTTCAGGGAGTATCTACAAACAGGCATTGTATGTTTAACGAGCATCCAATATAGTGAGTGAGTGGTAGGGAGAGGAGAATGCGAGCTGGGGAGGAGGAGGTACTCTAGGCGGGTGGCCACGAAAGGCAGGGGCGGCGGAGCGTCTTCCGAAATGGGGGAGGGGAGGGGGGGGGGGGGCATCACCAAAAAAGGTCACATTCTGGAAGAAAAGGGCACCTACATAGGAAAACCTTAAAGCGAAAGTATACAACTGTCAATTGTTAGACTTTGGAATATAACCCTATATTGTGATTATATTAGCAGTGTTGATTTCAATATTTTTGCTCTCTTTACATGGTTCGCGTTGCTGCTTAAGCATCATAATTTGTACTGTAGTTGTAAAGAGGACCAAATATAAAAACAATCCTGATATGATTTTATGCACAATCTAATCATTAAGGACTGAAAATATCTTCAACAGGCAACATAAGTATATCAGCTATAAATGAAAGCGAGCGTATCACGTGAGCTTTGGGGGGAATTAAAGAAAAGGTTGCTCTTAATCGCTTTAATTAGGGGCATGTGTTATGGAGGAAAGAACATGGGACACTTTTTAGAAGGGGAAAAGACACTTATCAGAAGGGGAAAGGACACGTGTCAAAGTAAAAGGGGCATTTATCAGAGGTGAAAATGGGGCACTTCTAGCATCGGAAAAGGGACAATCACTGGAAATGAAAAGGGCACTTTTGATAACGGGAAAATGGGCACTTTATTATAAAGGAAAAGGAGCATTTGTTGAAGGAAAAGGGAAATCTTTCAAATTTCAATAGTGATCGACATTTATCAAAGGTGAAAAGGGGCATTTAGCCTATGAGGAGGGGAAGGGGCACCTTTTTGAAAGGAAAAGGGGGCGTGTCAAAATAGAAGGGCACTCGTCAGAGATAGAAAGGAACACTTCTCAGAAAGGGGAAGGAACACTTAATGCAAAGGAAAAGGGGCACCTATAAAAGTAAAATCGGAACCTCTCAGATTGAATAGGGGCATTTATCAGAAGTGAAGGGGGCACGTATTATGAAGAACAAATGGTTAATAGAATAACTAAAAGGGGCAGTCAACAGAGTAAGAAGGGCCCATCTCATATTTGAATAGGAGAAATTTTCAGAGGTTAAGGGGAGACATATAACTAATGCAATGAGACTATGTGGATAGTGTGACGGTTTTACATCGCTTCTCAATGATCCACGGCCATCTTTAGTCCCCCCTCTCTCTCTCTCTCTCTCTCTCTCTCTCTCTCTCTCTCTCTCTCTATATCTGTCTCCCCTTTACCATGTTCATCACCCTGTCTCTCGTTTTCTCCTCCTCCTCATCTTCCTCGTCCTTCCCCTTGTTTTTTTTTAATCACACACTAATATTGATTTATTTAGTTCTTCTCTTTTTGGAAAAGATTTATCAGCCCCCAAATTACAGTATCAGCATATGAACAAGTCGGAACAGTCTAAGCTGCTGTAGTCCAGGCATCAAAGGAGTAGGGGGGACTCGACATACGAAGTGCGAATTATCAAAGGCCACCTACAAAGGAAAGGTTTAAGACGAGGCCCTCACTTGGACTTTTCTCTTGATTTTTTTCTTCTTCTTCAAGCTACCTTAATACATTTCTTTCTTTCTTTCACCCTCTCAGCTCCCCTCCTCACCCCCCCCCCCCCCCACCATGCGATTTGGGAGTGGTTGGGGGGAGGGGGGGGGGGGGGGGGGTCATTAGTCCCTCTGTATCCCCGTAGCTACGCCACGGACGAGGGAGAGGAGCAAACTGCGAATATAAAAGAGAATAACAACATCAATCATGCATGTCTCCGTGCACTGTGATGTTTGTTTGCGACAAATTAAAAAGACATGGTCAGCGCCGCACCAGGAAAAAAAGAACCAACCAAAAAGCAAAAAAAAAAAAAAACAGCAACAAAACAGCAAAAAAGAGCGTCTATGCTCCAATAGTTTTGGCGTCCAATAATATGCCAAGCGTATATCCTAAAGTGTTGCTATGGAGACTGTGTCGCAGGAAAGGGAATTGAGGGATGGATATTTTGCACTGTTTGTTCGAAACAAAGAACGCGTGATTTCCTAATCAACGCATTGTATAATTTATAAGAAGAACGAGATGTTCACCTCACATCGCGACGAGCATCTACCAACATAGAGAGATAGAGAGAGAGAGAGAGAGAGAGAGAGAGGAGTGGGGGAGAGAAAGAAAGAGAGAGATAGATAGATAGATAGAGAGACAGAGAGAGAGAGAGACAGAGAGAGAAAAGGGAAGGGAAAGAGAGTGCAAGTATGCTGCATGTGGTTGTTGTGTGTACGTGTGTGTGTGTGTGTGTGTGTGTGAGGGAGAGAGAGAGAGAGGGGGGAGGGAGGGATAGAGATGGAGAGAAAGAGAGAGAGAGAGAGATAGAAACAGACAGACAGTCAGGGACAGAAACTGACAGAGATGGACTAGATGGAGTGAGTGACACAAAAAACAACCAGAACGCTGTTTTTTATTAAAAATTAATCTCGATATATAATATTTTAACGCTACCTCCAACATCGTTTGCTATTATTTTAGCCAGATTATTCGAATGCCAGTATTCCGTCTAAGATTTTGTTAAAAAATTGTTTCATCGCAAAAACAAACGCACAGGTCAACAAAAAATTCATATAGCCTAGACATATACCGAGATGTGATTGGTCCAGAGCTCGTCACGTGATATCAATTGCGAGGGTCGTAATTGTTATATTTTCCTGGCCCGTCATTTTCCAGTGTTACATTAACCAGCTGGTGAAATGAATATTTTTTAAATCAGAGACCAATTAAACAAATTACACCAATACAGACGGTCAATTCTTTTTTCTTGAATTTTTTTCAAAAACGTTTTTCCTTCCCCAAAAACGTTTTTCCTTCCCCAAAAACGTTTTTTTCTGAGAATTTTTTTTTTCTTCTCGAAATTTATTTTTCCCTTGTAATTAATTTTTCCAATTTTTTTTTCTCACATTTTTTTTTTTGTCTCCGAAAAAAAAAAAAAAAAAAAAAAAAAAAAATTCAGGCAACTAAAAAGAACCCCCCCCTAAATTTTCAGATCAAGGCTATCTTATATAACATATATTGACTGGCAGGGGGTATATAATATTCTTCGGACCTGAAGAGAGTTATATTTTTTCCTCGGGGAAAATATAACTCCGTTCAGCGGTCCAAATAATCTTATATTACACCCTCTGCCAGTCAATATCTGTATAATATTATGTTTTAAAAAAGGGGGTTTGTATCAAACATGATATGGTTGCTTTAATACTATGCGCGTGACTTTTTAATGTAGTTTTTTTGAGTTAATTCTAGAAAAGACTTAACAGAGATATGGATAATATACTGAAGCGTTGTAAACAAATAATTCTGGACTCTAGAAATGATAATTTTACTCGGGGAAACTGTGTAACATTTATTTGTTGTGGTTTTCTTTAAGTAATCTTTTACAGCTTGACCTATCATGAAATTATGCTCCTGAATTAATTACTGTATAGATACACTAAATGTTTCGTTCAAATGTGCTTTGCAAACTGAATTGCTCGGGTGACTACGCATTTTAACCAGGTGACTCTGGGTATTTGTACTAATGCATTCGTATACAAATATCCTTATTCCATTGTGGTTTTAAATCCCCCTATAAACACTTCTTTTTTCTTTAGTGGAATTAAGGGATATGTAATGGCGAGATATATCTTTAGGATTGTCGGGTAACTCGAATAGAATTAGGTGAGTGGTTTAGTATCATACTTTTGTGCTAATCAATGGAAGAAAACCATTTACCTTCCAGTTCCAGTTAAGACGCACAAAATTATTAGGGTATTATGGAGGAAGAAAATAACGTAGCAATCAAGGTATACAGGTTGTCTGCGAATTAGAACTGAATACAAATGTATATGTGTGTGTGTGTGCGTGCATGTGTGTGTAGGGTGGGGGGCTGTGGGGGTAGGGGGTGTTCTTGCGTGTGAGTGTATATTTGTACGTGTGAGGATGAGAGAATTGCAGATGTTAGTGGGTTACGTTTTTGCTTGGGTTGTAAAGGAAGGGGTCATAATTTGGTTTATATGATAACTTATCTCGTTTAATTTATATTTTCGATCGTAGTTTAAGAATTGCACACGTTTTAAGCTGATTGAATTATGTTATTATGATGAATAAGAATTGAATTTTGAATAATTATGTATATTGTTGTAATATTGAATTAAAAAAACAAATAACGGAAAAAAACATATACAAACTGTTTATTGGGCATGAGCGCTTATGCTTTTGTGTATCTTTGGTTTTGCATTACCCCTTAACACCGCGAGTCAGTTTCGAAAACGGGATTGTGATCGTCAGTTTGTATTAGGCTAATGAAGATATCTCACCAATAGAGAGAGTGGTGAAGTGTGACGTCATAAAACAAAATCTATTTTTAATTTTTTTTTTCTTCATTTTCCGAAAGAGCATAAAAATAACGTCCAAATGTCTAAACCAATTGAATATGTTAAGTATTGGCTGAGATATGACCATCTGAATGAATATATTTCTCACAGGAACTCAGTGTTATTTGCTCTGGCTCGTAATGGTTAGGAAGAAATGAAGAAAAAATTGAGAAATTCTAAAAAATAGATTTTTATGACGTCACAGCTTCGATACTCTATACCCCAACCCTCCCACCTCCCCTAAACTGAAAGGCGTACCCCCATCGGGCCCTCACCATCAAAAGCGATGTGCCTCTCGCAAAGATATTGGAATACGACATGTGATGGCGCCAGAGCACAACAGTTTTAGCTGTGTCCATACCCTTGTTATATTGATACAATGAGTGATTTCAAGTACGATGTTGAAAGCTGGTGTTGGTGTTGTGAGAACACCAACACCAGCCACAACACCGAACTTGAAATCAGGCTGGTGTTGGGATTGACCTCAGGAAATATGACGTATTTCCGCTAGTCTGTGTTGAGGGCTGGTGTTGGATGTCGTCTGCTGAACCGAGTATCGCGGTTGGTGTTGACGATTTACGTGTAATTTTCCCATTCACCAACACCAGCCCCTAGGGATTGGGAAATTCATGATTTCAAGTTTGGTGTTGGTGTTGGTGTTGCAGTAACTATGCAGGTAACTATGCGGACATCTGGCACGAATCTCACGATCATGCCAAGGTAAAAATCCATTTTAAAGTCAAAACAGAAGTAAATCCTGGGAGCTACATATGTATTTCAAGAGAAATGATATTTTATCTATTGATTTTTTAATATGACTTTACATTTGATTTTCGACATGGTGTTATTTATTGGAATTTCTGAATGGATTATGCTTTTATCGCAAGACTTTTCGCCTGTAGAGTAGGACGTCACTCGGCGTTGAGGCTGGTGTTGAGCTATCGATAACGCGCACGCACGCGCACACGCGTGATCGGTATCGTTCTTCTAAACTGGCCGTCGGTGTTGGAGCTCGGTTCAGCAGCCTTTCCAAGCTCTCAACACCAACACCAACACCAACACCGAACACCGTACTTGAAATCACTTAATGACTTTGCTTCCTTTCATAATCCCAAAACTCATCTACAAATGTTTTTTTCAATAGATGGTTGAATGGTTATACATGTATGCCGATTTTTTTGTACAGGTTTCACACCTCAACGAATTCAATAGAGGAAATGATTTCACGCGCCATCTCCGTATTTAGCTAATGTTTACTCTTTGGTATTGTGCTCCGGATAGAAAACAGACACTGTCATTTCCGAAATTGCACTTGTCCTAATAGCACACACATTTGGAAACTCTGTTACCTGATTAACTGTAAGAAACACGCCGCTCAAAACAGGAAAAAGTTGGATTACACACAATCCATTAATACCACTGGTCGACAATTTAAATTTATGCACTAGATGACTGAGAAAAAATATTGAAGGAAAACTAAATACACGGGTAAGTTTGCAATTTGAGACATATTTGTTATCAGTCAAATTCACTGTTTACTTTATGAACATGTTAAAACCAAAGTTATGCGTCGAAGTAATCTGTGGTATAGATATTAATTGTACAAGTATCGCATGGTAAATATTCAACATTGTCTTTCGGCTACTTCATCGCAACACGGAGAAAGAGAGAGAGAGAGAGAGAGAGAGAGAGAGAGAAAGAGAAAAGGAGAGAAAGACAGGGGGATAGGGTACACACGACACTCATGCACAACTACACGCGCACAGCGAGAGAGAGAGAGAGAGAGAGAGAGAGAGAGAGAGAGAGAGAGAAGGGGTGATAGTTTTCCAGTGTTGGCGTACACATTAAATACATTTGAGATGTGTATTTGGCTTTTGTTGCATTATAACTTAAAAAGACCAAAACAAAGGTCGTGTCTTTTGCTTAATGTGAACCTATATCTGCCTCTGGGTATATTTGGATATACACGGTACCAGCGTAGTTTGGATGGGTCACGGTTTTTTCCATGAGAAGAATATTTGAGGATTACCGTCAAATGTATTACTACAACGATTACAGGGTTAATGGCAAGAAATGACCTTTTGAAATAGAGCATCAAATTTGAATAACCTAGCGGCCGTCCAAATGAAAATGGGCAGGCCTATGTATATTGCCTCATATACATACTTAAACTCACTGTGAGCCCATATCAATCGTATTCAGTTATAGAAACCTGATGAAAGATTGGGAATAATTCAGATATTGATCGCAAGAACATGTTCAGAACTTTAGATTTCAAAGTATTGTTCGTCAAGGTTTTTTTTAGCGTGTACAAGGCAAGCTTTGCTCTTGTGTAACAATCAACATCAATTGGAATTCGAACAAAATCGATGTTTACATGTTTACGGATGCATAAATTAGCGTTATAGGTATGTCTGAAATCACCGCTTAACTAGACATTGCGAACCGAAATAAACAAACCGCAACTTCAGGAGCATGCATTTTAACTATAATTGTGTCACAAAGATATTCCTTTGCTCCAAAATCATGAGAATTTTGTCCCCTATTTTTGTTACCGCTTTAGAAGATAAAGTTCACTCTTGCTTGTAAGAACCTAGGCCTAATTCGAGGCTAAACTTGAAACATTCTGTAGTGATATAAATTGCATGAAAAGAATTAAAACCTCCATACTGCTTTGTTCAAAGCTGTATACGAAGCATATTGACCTTGGCTACCACATCCTTTTTCCGCGGGAAGGCAAATATCTATGACCTTATTCACACGATGATACATGATTGTTTAATCTATGAAAGTAACTGTAATTGTTTCGCCTGTGGTATATATTTCTGCTTAAAGAAAAATTCAACCCACTATACTACTCTAATCGAAAGCAACAATAATGAGAAAAGCAGACTCTAGAATTATTGAGTGAATTCGGACAAAACAATAGAAAGTAGTGCACTTTTGAAAGTTGAAATCCCTATACCCAGGTTGAAAAACCAGTTGAAACCAGTAGGCAACTGGTCAACTGGTACTATTTTAAACTACTAGTCAATTGGTACCAGTTGAAACCAGTACATTCAACTAGTTTTTAATATGGACATTGAAACAACAATAACTGGGACCAGATGGACAAAAAAGTTGACATCTGAGACCAGTTGATATTTCCAGTTGATTTACCAGTTGAAAACCAGTAGATTTTCCAGTTGAGACCAGTAATCAACCACTAATCAATAATCAATATTGGCATCCGGCCACCAACTAGACCATATATTTAAACTCCTGCAATTACCACATCACAAAGATCATTTGAAGTGGATTACAAATGGATATTATGTTAAATGTGAGGTTTGGACCTCGTACATGTACATACCTATATACACAATTATACATGTTGTTTTCTATTTATTAGTTACACATATCAATGTATCTTTTTTCACGTCTTAAATTAGACGTAAAACATGATCATGTATAACATAATTGTCAATGATCGACTAAGAAAATATAAATCACAAAATTGATGTGCATTGTCACATTTGCTTGACAGATCATGATAATTATTTTCTGTGAAAATATAATTATATTTCAACTGGTAAATTAGCTGGTAATCATCTACTGGTTTTCAACTGGTAATCATCTACTGGTTTTTAACTGGTAAATCAACTGGTAATAATCTATGGGTTTTCAACTGGTAAATCAACTGGTAATATCAACTGGTCTCTGCAGATTTCAACTGGTCCCAGTTGGCGGTGTTTCAATTTCCATATTAAAAACAAGTTAAATATACTGGTTTCAACTGATATCAGTTGACTACTGGTTTTAACTGGTACCAGTTGACCATTTGGATAGTAGTCCCAGTTAAACATATATTATACTGGTCCTAGTACAAACTTGAATTTTCTTCTGGTTTCCAACTGGTACCAGCCGAGACCAGTAATATACTGGTTCCAGTAAAAACTGGTATTTTATATATTTGTCCGACTTCAAACAGTGTCACGTAATAATAATAATAATAGCTAGTTCTTATATAGCGCTTTTCAGGACCGAAGGCCCTCTGGTACCAATTGAGACCAGTTGATACCAGTTGAGACCAGTTCAAACCAGTAGATACCAGTTGGAATTTCTCACTGATTTCAACTGATATCAACTGGGATTTCGACCTGGGCATTTATGGCCACTTCAAAGTAGCTGAATCGGAAATGTCACTGAGATGTAGTGCCAGACCAATTTTAATCTGTTTTCACATACAAAATGACTGAAATGTCACTCTTCAACTAAATTGTGTTACTCAGGGGAGTTTTTTTTTCTTTAAGAGGATCTATAATCTATAATTTGTGTAATACCCACTACTGCTCCACTACTTCGTCACAATCCACCGACTAAATTACATATTCGAGATTAATTTAGACTTAGTGATCTCATGCATTTTCACACCTTCAAAAATCCGTGTCATTGGTCCGATTTATTTTTAAACTTTTATTATTCTGTTTTTCTTAATTTTCTGCTTTCATACAAATGAACTTATCCTAAATGTTGTATTATTGCCCTTTAAGAGGTTTAATTACATTACTGGGAAATTATGCACTCAACACCGCATTATGGAATGTTATTTGCATTGAGTTGCGGATGTGAATTATATAAGTAAAAGTATGATAAAATGGTTCATTTCTAGAACAAAATAAGTTAATATTTAGGTGTATTTGATTCATCATTTATTTGATTTTAGTCACTTTATTGAAACCATGAAGGTCAAATGCATACATTTTTATTTTGAGCTGACAAGTTCACGACACACAGAGTATACGATTCAAACCAATAGACAACAAACACATAGAATTTTTTTTTGGTACTGAAAACACATCTGAATACGTATACGAATGGATGCCATCATTGAACTTATGACAAAATCACTGTGCAGGTTCCTTGAATAAAGTTTTCTTGATCCAATTATTTCTGGTTAGCCGAAAGTTATACTTTATACGTCCTTCGTGTGCTTTGTTGGAATGTGAGTTATGAGGTGCCTTAGAAATATTAGATATCTTATATTTATCAAGATTTCAATATCCTAGGAATGAGTATGCTAATATTTACATTCCTTTTCTTATATTGTTAAAACACAACTCATATCTTTTCTGTATGTATACTCTTAAGTTCAGTTCTTCGTCAAGCTAATTCTAGGCTTATTACTCTGCCCCTTATTCCATAATTTGTATTTTTTTCAAAACTAAGCAATTTTCATTTGTGATTCAAATCTTTGCTATAATTACGTAATAATTAATTTTCATGTTACATTTTTAAAAGAGGGCGGGGCTTCCGGCCCTCCTGAATCCACGTTCACTGCTATTATGTAAAAGTAAGTAGCACAGGTGAATATGCATGTGACACCTGTTCTACACATTTTACATAATACTAGTGAAGAGAGTTCCTTTGTCAACCACAGCATTATTGTTGAGGGTAGAATGAGGAACTGTATATTTTGTCCGCTTTCTTTGTCCGTCATATTCATAGTGTGTATACATAGAAGTCTTCACGATGCACACTGAATGACCTTTATTACCTTTTCTTGAAAATAGCTGAAAATCTGCTGATCATGGCTCAACCTACAAACGCAGATCCGGGTCACACCACCATGGTGTACCCCCAACAAGCGGGTCAGATCTCTCAGCATTCCATTCCTGCCACGCCTGGTTGCTCCGAAACCTACAACGGGATCTCCGGCAGAGCGACGGGGTGGATCCAGCTATGCTGTGCTGTGGGAGTGACCCTGGTAGGAGTGGCGCAGTTCCTACTTGGATCCTCGCTCCGTTTCATTGCATGCGGGATATGGATGAGTCTTCTGGTAAGTGAACGATTTAAGGATAACAACTGCAGAGTAGAGATACATAGATATACATATGATACAGGGTCCCCCCACAAAAAAGCGGGTTAGCATACTTACAATAATAAGTGGCAAATTTAACCGGTACCAGTTGAAGACATCAAAAGCAGCGCTCTTTGCAAAAACTTAACAAATCATATTGAAGTTTTAGTAATAGACGATTTTTCTTTCCAAGCCAATTTCGCTTTCGTTTTTTTCAGTTACTTTGATGCAATGTCCAATCATTCAATCAAGCAGCGTTAGCAGCGGAGGTTATCATGCAATTATTTATTAGCGTATCGGACAGGGGATTTTACACATTTATCATTCAAATTTGAGCGCTATACAAGACCTCACTATCATTATTATTGCTACTACTACTATACTACTACTACTACTACTACTACTACTACTACTACTACTACTACTACTACTACTACTACTACTACTGATACTACTACTTCTGCTACTACTACTACTACTACTACTAATACTACTACTTCTACTACTGCTACTACTACTACTACTACTACTTCTACTAATAATACTACTACTACTACTACTACTATTACTTCTACTATTACTACTAGTACTATACTACTACTACTTCTACTAATACTACTGCTACTACTAGTCTACTACTAATACTAATACTAATACTGTAATCGCTTTTGTCAGGAAATAAATTGCTTTATAAAAAAACACTATTATTATTAACATTGCTATTATTATTATAATTACTATTATTATTATTATTATTATCGTTGCTATTTCTACTACTTTTTCTACTTCTGCTTGTGATGTTACGACTTCTCTTTTCTCTTCCTACTTTTCTTTTTTCTTTTCTTTATTTATTACCACTAATATGTATCATTGTTTATAATTATTCATTGCCAATATGCAAACATCCAAATCTCAATTTTTAAATGTCGCTTGCCCGTGTTTTTTATTAACCATTACAAATTAGTGACATAAGTTTGTTAATGAAAGACGCCATCGACTGTTTGTTTCCATATTTATTTCACAGTGCTTTGGACCTGCTGGAGTACTAGGTATTGTTAGTTTCAGAAAAAGAACGTGTGTGGTACGTAATCTTTGCAATGTTCATTATAGTAACGGGATATTGTATTGCCAAAATAATTAACTTCCATATCTATCTGTTTATATGAAGTAAAGAGATCCCAAAGCTTTCATATAATGACGCGAAGGTTTGACCTTTCTTCTTATTTTCTTCGTTTCTTCTTTCTTATCTAATTTAGTTGCAAGAGGGCGGTATGCCAAATTGTGACATGGTAATAAAGCTCTGTCGCCCGAACCGTTGATTTTACACAGAAACGAGCTGAAAATGGTTTGCTTTTAAGAAAGAACATAATCTTTGTCGTATTATACGAGTCAATGTAGAAAAAATATGTCGTACTCCATATAGAACATTTTCCGCTCATAAAACAAGCACTTTTCAGTGACCCAAACGTTTTGATATGTTATTTAAGAAAGAAAAAAAATCGGCAATAGATCCTCATCATGATAAAATGATTATTACTCTTAACATTTTACTTTTATCAGTACTATTGTCATTATTATAATTATCATCATCTTCATCAAGATTATGTATTTTCCATAATAACTCTGTACACACAGAAGGTGTCACCCTGTCCGCTTTTTAAGAAAATGAGACATTATTATATTCGTATTTTGACAGATATCAGCTTACATCACCATGTCTGTGTTCTCCGCCATCTTTGCATTTTTCATGATGATCATTGGGGCCATAGGTGCTCCAATTGGGGGATCACTGGGATGCAACGCACAGTTCGTGACGATACCCTGTAAAGACGGTTTAGTGGTAAATAGTTTAGATTATATAATCTTGTATCATGATATCATATTATATTATATAATATCATATCCTATCATATTATTCTATCTAATATTATATTATATCATATTATATGTTATCATTTATTATTTTATGATATTATATCACTTTATCAATTCGTCTTTATTAAACAAACATTCAAATAAAGAATGTACATGAATAACCCAGGACCGAGTTGTACAAATCCCTCAGGCAGGGTAACATAACTAGCACATATTCAATTCAATTCAATTCATTTATTTATCCTCTTTCAATCGTTCATATTTACAATGATGGTACATTTTGACATATTCACATATTTATATACATATAGATCAATTTGCACAATACAATACATTAACAAAATAAACATGAAATTGAAAGGAAAGGAGGGCCGACTAAAAAGCAGAGCTTGTAGGGTGTAAGCCCCCCCTGTAAAAGTTATTATCATGAATTATTATTTTATGAGAAAAAAACAAAAACAACAATAACAATAACTGATTCAGTAATACAAAAAAAAAAACTTTTAAAAGCAAAACATTGATAAATACATACATGTTTACAAAAAGAAACAATCAAAGTTGCATAAAGTCACACTACAAATTATATTTGATTGGGGAATGCAATAGCCCAGTAACTATTCAGAAGAAAGCTTTTAAGTCTCCTTTTGAAAATTTGTATCGAATTACACTGTATAATAATGTGCAGGGGGGGGGGGGGGGAAGGCTGAAACAGACATATATTCATAGATTAGGAACAATACATTTCAAAAAAAAAAAATTAAACATATAGTTAAAAGCGTGACTCGGATATAATTGACTGGAGACAAAGAAAATAATTATGAAATTACTGGATATAAAGATACTTAAGAATTGAGGTTAAATCATATAATCATAAGACATTATTTTGGTGTTATGGATTGACATAATGTGGCTCATCCCCTTTGCAGTTATATTATATGATAGTAAATGGTATTATGTTTTATTATATCTTGTTATATGATATTTTATATACCTCACTTAAGTAATCCAGCAATCTGATTGGTCGAAATTGCATTCATAAACTTTAACTGTTCCCGAAAATTCCCAGTAACCATGGTTAAAACAGTTCTAAAATCCCAATAACCATAGTTATTGGGAAAATAGGTCAGTCTCCATGGTTACCCCATAGGTTTACATGTTTAAAAATGGTTTGAGCCATCGAGGATACCATACGTGTGCGAAAAATTGGTCGGTATTTTCATACAAGACAAGACAATTCCAAACAAGACAAAAATGGCTCAAGATAATCTCTCCCAAGATTTCAACTTATCAAATGCAAGACTCGCTGACAGCAAGAACAACAAAAAGGGTACGTGAAATTATCCATAAACATGTTCGTTTAGTTGCTGAAAAAGCTTTAGACGTAGACTCTAGACGAAAATAGATCTAGTTGTCAGGGGTGTCTGATCGCGCACCCGATGTTGTGTGTTAAAATTATTCCCATAGAGATTGTACGCAATGCATTCTGTATGCAGTCTACGTGCATTCCGCGACCATGCAAAAAAGGTCAAGTTTTTTTTTCAATTCGAGATTCAAACCTTTATAATCTGTTGTGATCCTGAAGGTGATACTCAATAAGTGAGGTGTCATATGAAAGCGCAGGTTCTTCTCCATATTCCCCACAGGGCCGGCCCACCCCCAAAATTGTAAAAATATATTGCTTATAGACTAGAATCTAACGTTAGATCTAGGTCTAGATCTAGTCTACTCTCAAAGATACGAAAATAGATCTAGTTGTCAGGGTGTCTGATCTCGCACCCGATGCATGTTGTGTGTTAAGGTCAAGTTTTTTTTTCAATTCGAGATTCAAACCTTTATAATCTGTTGTGATCCTGAAGGTGATTCTCAATAAGTGAGGTGTCATATGAAAGCGCAGGTTCTTCTCCATATTCCCCACAGGGCCGGCCCACCCCCAAAATTGTAAAAATATCTTGCTTAGACTAGAATCTAGATCTAGTCTACTCTCAAAGATACACTCATAAAAAACAACCGTGCAGATAAACTAGAGAAAGGCCAAGGCCGGTGGTGTCATTAGTTGACTTTTTTGTTTTCGGCATATAAAAGTATTAATGACTGCTTTAATATTCGAGAAATAGTTGTTTTTATACGCTCTCGGGAAGGTTACAATTGGGCTATTGCCCTCGGCACGCCTCGGTCAATAGCACAATTCTAACCTTCCCTTGAGCGTATAAAAACAACTATTTCTCTCAAAGCAGTCATTAATACTATAATATTACATGATATCATATTATATCATTTTATATTATATTACATTAATGATTTTTTTATGTTATATTGCATTATATCACATATTGTATTATATAATTGTGCATGCCACGGTGTTCTATATATTTAATTATCATTATACTCTTTTACCAGAAAATAAAATTATGTATTTGATTCCCTTTCTTTGATCGAGTTCAATATTTTTAGAATAGGAGCTGCTTGTGCATGGTGGTTTAAATCGCTGTAGTATGACAATAAACTCCATGTACTATCATTTAAACAAAAGATCTGTATGTAAGTAAAAATGCGTTTGCTAGTATTGTGTTAAACACTAATTCATATTAAAAACTTGGATCATCTTACATTTCGATTAGCCAAATCTTGCTTTCAGACTAGTCGAGATACTGTCTGATTGGAAAATTGCCATGGCACTTTTTGTTTTATGTCGTGTATCGATCGTCATTGGATCTCTTAAGTAAATTGATCTTTTCAATCCTTTATATTTCACTGTAGTTCAATTTCTAATGTAGATATCTAATATTATCGCCTTTCTTTCGTAGTACATCGGATAATTGCATTTAGCTGGCATGAATGTTGCACTCGTCTTCTACTCGTGCAATATTTGTAGGCTGAATGCAATATATCTGATAACCCTCTCAAGGGCAGTCAATTTTATATCAATATATGAACCGAGAAATTCAGAATTTTCCGAATGATGTTATATTTCACCGAGGCCACAGGCCAGGGTTGAAAGTTAAATTTTACTTAGCCAAGTGTAAATAAAACATCTTTTGCTTAACATGTAGTTTGAGAATCTACCAACCTTAAACATTTTTTTTGCAAGAGTTCACCCACTCTTGTGAACTTTCCCAAGCCATTCCCTATTGATATCTGGTGCCTCAAGATCACTGGAGCGAAGATATAGGTGACAGGGAACAGCCAGAGTCATTATTCAGTGAAGGATTAATACTGCTTATTAAAATGGATTTTGTTTACCTTTCTCGACCAAATGGTGTGTTTCAGAATCAATAATATGGGCACCAATATTAATGTCCAGTATTGAGGGCGTATTCTGATACTGCTGACTGAGTTGTGTTTTGTTTTTAAAAGGTTCGTTGGTAGAAGCCTAAAGTACATGTTATGATTATCCAAACCAATTAAAGTGTGTTTTCAGTCGGTTTTGCATAATTTGGAAGAGGACAAATATTTGATTCGACTAAGTGAAATTTCGGGTTGTGCGACTTCGAGTTATGCATTGTCAAATTTACCCTTTTCTATTGGCAGGAGTCTCGAACTGCCTCGGATGCTATCATGAGTGTAATCGGGTTGATCGAGTTGATAGTTGCTATTGTAGGATCAGTCTACGGCTGTTCCGGAGTGTGTTGCACCCAACAATCGTCAAGACCACTGCAAGGATTTAACGTGGTAAGAAAACAAGATATTACTTTAAGATAACCCAGGTTACAACAGTTTTAAGGAACAATATTTCAAACATTGCATAAAAAGAGTTTCTACACGTCGGTGATATTTTTTCAGATAAATAAATATTCATGACAAGTCTAAACGTTCTTTGCTGGAAAAGTTCTGAAAATTATAGGATTATCATTCGTAGAATTGAACCTTTTCATGTTATCAGCTTTTATATTTACTAAAGCCAATGTAATTTTCATAACTTACGCAGATTTGTTAATCAGTATTCTGTTACTTCAAACAATTGGGCTTGTAACAAATGTATTGTTTTGTTTCTCATGGAGCTCCTACTTCAAGAAAAAGTATGGAGGTATCAATTGAATTGAATTTATTTCCTTTTCCTTTTACTGCAGGTCAACCAATACCCTGCGATTGTCTCAACACGTAAGTAAACCCTTAATGATAAACATCAATAAGTTTTGAATTGGGGAGGGTATAGCATTTGACAATTGCGAGATAACTTCATTTTGACTGTATTGTGAAGTCCCTTGACTTAAATACCATAATGACGTTTGTACTAATTACCAACATGTATGTACATGTAGGTCAGTGAAATAGTGGTGTATTTCTACAACTAGAAATAAGTATAATACCAGAAACACAAGGTTAGAGGAAAGGGGCGTGAAGAATCACTCATCATCATCACCAAAATCTTTCTAAAATGGATAGAGGGGGGGGGGGGGGGGGGAGGGGTGGGGGGGGGGGGGGGGGTAGGAATTTGCAGTCTAGAAGCTACACATAGCAATGTTTTATATTCATATTTCTAGATCAACAGGGTTTGTCGTACGTTCCCACGGACCAACCCCCTCCTTACAGCGCCGCCCAACAGCAACTGCAACAGACACCCACACCGCAACAGATTCACGTACCGCAACAAACATTCCCACATCAGCACACTAATCCATCGCAGCAGACTCGTATACAGCAACAAACACCCGCGCCACAACAGATTCACGTACCACAACAGACGTTCCCGAATCATCAGACTCGTATACAACAGATTCACGTACCGCAACAGACGTTCCCGAATCAGCAGACTCGTATACAACAACAGACACCCACACCACAACAAGTTCACTTGCCCCAGCAGACATTCCCACACCAACAGACATTCCCGCATCAGCAGACTTATCCACAGCAGCAGTCTATTTTACCGCAACAGACACCCACACCGCAACAAGTTCACTTGCCCCAGCAGGCCTTCCCAAATCAACAGACATTCCAGCATCAGCAGACTTATCCACAGCAGGAGAATAACGGTATACCACAACAGGCTAACCCGGACCAATTCTACCAGCCCCTTATCCTTCCAAACAACCAAGGGAGATAAAACCCAGGACAAACAGCCAATCTGCCTCATTAAAATGAAAATCGTCAATTCATTCTTCATCGGCAGATTTTTCTTTGAACAATGCTAGAAATGTAAGAAGCTGCAGCTGAAAATTATTGTACAGTTACATTATAACATTTACTTTCAAATAATAATAACTCATAAATACCTTTTTTAGAATTAGACATTATTGATTCGTCTTCCGTTGAATGATTTAGTTTTTTCTCCGAGGGGGATGACTTTGAAAGGAAAATCCAGGCGATGCAACTATTTGGTAATGGTCATGTGGGGTATGACCTTTCATTCGTTACAATATATTCTAAATATTGTATGTCACAGTAACAACACTGTAGGCCTATCCAAAATATTTATATGCTGCATGGTGTTAACGATCATTTGCTTTTACTCCAATATGAACGCCAATTATAGATTCAGAAGTGCTGAGACGTGTATGTGATGATGTTATTTGTTTTTGAAACCAGATAACCAGAGTATGTAAAGAATTATCAATCAGAATGTGCTCACGATTTATTAAGCTCATTTATCTAAACATAGGATTTCCCGTTAAATTTAATACTTATTTTCATTCAAATTCATCTTTGAGCATTTAAGTTTTGTCCAAAGAATTTTCGTAAGATTTCATTCAAATTCGTCGCACCTGGCGGATTGTGATAATCAAATTCGGCTTCGTGCTATCAATTTCAAGAGAGTAATTTCATTCAAGAAACTTATAACGAATGAGGTACAAATTTGAATGGCGCTTTGACGAAATAGATTGCAAGTGATGAAATGCTTGATGCGATTGAACGTGGGCAGCCAAAGATGAGGAACGTTCTCTGACTTTAACGAAATAGGATGCAAACTGATGAAATTGATTGGACAAAGCTCGAAAATGAATGACCCTTAAAGACGAAATTGACTATCAGATATGCAAGATTACGAATTTTATGGACGTAAATGAATGGGAAAAAAAGTATGAAATTGAATGAAAAGGTGTTGCTAAAAGAAGGCAAAAGGCCGCTTTCAATATGTCTGTATGCTTAAGATTCATGTCGCATCCACCCCCACCAATTACACCCCACCAATCATCGCCCAATCACCCAACCTCCACCAATCATCCAAGCAATCAAAATTTGTAATACAGGGTTCGTACTTTTATATCCAATGTCTGTTGTATCATTCACCGAGGTAGAGCCTGCGGTAAACGTATCATCTTTACAATGAACTCTTATATTTTGGTCAATTGGCATTAATCCACCATCGCAAATTTGACCACGGAGAGAGAAAGAGGGAGAGGTAGAGTAACCAAGACAGAGAAAGGAATGGAGGGAAAGACAGAGAGACATTAAGAAAAAGAGGGATAGAGAGAACATTAGAAAGGGAAAAAACAAGAATGAGAGAGGAATGGAAGGAAGAAAAACGATGATGAGATATGAGACGGACAAAGACAGGAAGATCGAGAGATAGAAAGAGAGAGCGAGAGAGAGAGAGAGAGAGATAGAGAGAAAGAGAGAGAGAGAGAGTGAGAAAAGGGAAGGGAAAGTGAAGCAGTTTGGCATTGGGGGGGGGGGGGGCAAACATTCCAGGGGGCTCACCTTCCAGGGGCAGTGACGTAATGAGAAAAAACGTTCGGAAGGGGGGGGGGGGGGCAGACGAAAAATCTGCATCACCACTTTACCATCTTACACGTTACATTTTTCAAAGTGGAGTATTAACGATCAAGAAAGGCGTAAATTGGCGTGGGGTCCAGGGCGTGAGCCTCAGCAGGGGGTCAAGGGGCTGAGCCCCTTTAGGTATTTAATTACGGTTAGATGAGCATCGCGGTGCCCTCTTTAAGCCATTGACATGTTCCAGGGGGGGGGGAAGAGCCCCCAGAAGCTCTGAGGTTTTAATATTTAACTACGGTCAGATGAGCATCCAGGGGCCGCCTTAGGGCCCTTGGTGGGGTCCAGGGGGCAGAGCCCCCGGAATCTCAGGGGTTTCAGGTATTTAATTACAGTCAGATGAGCATCCAGGGGCCCGCCTTAGGGCCTTTAGTGGGGTCCAGGGGACAGAGCCCCCGGAACCTCAGAGATTTTAGGTATTTCATTACGGTTAGATGAGCATCCAGAGGCCCTCTTTAAGCCATTGACGTGTTCAAGAAGGGGGGGGGGGGGAGAGCCCCCAGAAGCTCAGATGTTTTAATATTTAACTACGGTCAGATGAGCATCCAGGGGCCCGCCTTAGGGCCTTTAGTGGGGTCCAGGGGGCAGAGCCCTCGGAAGCTCAGGGGATTTAGGTATTTAATTACGGTCAGACGAGCATCCAGGGGCCCGTCTTGGGGCCCTCGGTGGGGTCCAGGGGGAAGAGTCCCCCGAAGCTCAGGGGTTTTAGGTATTTAATTACGGTCAGATGAGCATCCAGGGGGCAGAGCCCCCTGAAGCTCAGGTTTTTTAAGGTATTTAATTACGGTCAGATGAGCACCCAGGGGCCCGCCTTAGAGCCCTTGGTGGGGTCCAGAGCCCCTGGAAGCTCGGGGGTTTTAGGTATTTAATTACGGTCAGATGAGCATCCAGGGGCCTGCCTAAGAACCCTTGGTGGGGTCCAGGGGGCAGAGCCCCTGGAAGCTCGGGGGTTTTAGGTATTTAATTACGGTCAGATGAGCATCCAGAGGCCCGCCTTAGGGCCCTTGATGGGGTCCAGGGGGCATAATCCCCGGAAGCTCCGGGTTTTTAGGTATTTAATTACGGTCAGATGAGCATCCAGGGGGCAGAGCCCCCGGAAGCTCAGGGTTTTTAGGTATATAATTACCGTCAGATGAGCATTTTTACCTTATTTGTGACATTGGCAGGTCACTTATTTTTTTTCCCCGTCTTTCTTTTTTCTTCTCTTTAATATACTTTTTCAAAATGTGAGGGGGGGGGGGGGGGGGGGGAGCTCGATCCCAGCCACTTTGCAGACTATGATATAAAGGTTTCTAAATAAGCGTACTTTAAGCCCGACTGCGCATTAGGGAATTTCTTATTTTCCAAAAAATGCATAAAAAGGTATGACCTACACAAAAATACCGAAAAATCATGTCATAACAGCAACATTTGCAAATCACTGGTATCGAATAAGAAATACACCCCCCTCATCAGTTTGCCAGCGTTCAGGGGCTCATGTCTTCTCACCCCTATAACAAAAAAACAGACACGCTTTCCCATTTTCGCACAATATGTCCACGATATGCGCGTATCGCTATTATAAAGACCTCCGTTGATAAATACCGTATAGGTGGCATGCGCAATGTTTATGAAATTTAATTCCTGTGAACTTTCCTTTTCTTTGAATAATGTTGTATATGTGATTTAATTCAGGTTTTTATTATTGTTATGTTCTTTTGGGTTAAAAATACAAACCATGTTTACTCCTTAACTGCTTTTTTTTTTTTTTTTGGAGGGGGGGGGGGCGTTTTTTTTGGGGGGGGGCAAAAATGCCTTTTGCCCCCCCCCCCCCACTTTTGTGATTGGGGGGGGGGGGGGCAACTGCCCCCCCTGCCCCCCCACTTCCGGCGCCTATGTATTGAATGAATTAAAAAAACAACTAACGGAAAAACAAAACAAATACAAACTGTTTATTTGGCATGTGCGCGTATGCTTTTGTGTATCTTTGGTTTTGCATTACCCCCTTAACACCGCGAGTCAGTTTCGAAAACGGGATATGTCATCGTCGGTTTGTATTAAGCGAATGGAGATATCTCACCACTACCCCAACCCTTAATCCTCTCCTAAAATGAAAGAAGTACCCCAACCGGGCCCTCACGATCAAAGTCAATGTGCCCCTCGCAAAGATATTGAAATCCGACATGTGATGGCGCCAGAGCACAACAGTTTTAGCTGTGACTTTGTTTCCTTTCATAAATCCATAAAGCATCTACAAATGTTTTTTCAATAAATGGTTGAATGGATACATGTATGCGATTTTTTTTTTACAGGTTTCACACCTCAACGAATTCAATAGAGGAAATGATTTCACGCCATCAACGTATGTAGCTAATGTTGACTCTTTGGTATTGTGCTCCGGAAAGAAAACACACACTGTCATTTCCGAAATTGCACTTGTCCTAATAGCACACACATTTGGAAGCTCTGTGACCTAATTAACTGTAAGAAACACGCCACTCAAAACAGGAAAAAGTTGGATTACACACAATCCATTATTACCACTGGTCGACAATTTAAATTGATGCACTAGATGACGGAGAGAAAATATTGAAGGAAAACTAAATACACGGGTAAGTTTGCAAATTGAGACATATTTGTTTTCAGTCTAATTCGCTGTTTTTATGAACATGTTGAAACCAAAGTTATGCGTCGAAGTAATCTGTGGTATAGATATTAATTGTACAAGTATCGCATGGTAAATATATTTAACATTGCCTTTTGGCTATTTCATCCGACGCGGAGAAAGAGAGAGAGAGAGAGAGAGAGAGAGAGAGAGAGAAAGAGAAAAGGAGAGAAAGACAGGGGGATAGGGTACACACAACACACACACACAAACACACACGCACAGCGAGAGAGAGAGAGAGAGAGAGAGAAGGGGGTGATAATCTTCCAGTGTTGGAATATGAGACGTACACATTAATTACATTTGAAATGTGTATTTGGCTTTTGTATTATAACTTACCACAAAAGACCAAAAAGAAAGGTCGTGTCTTTTGCTTCCTGTAGTCAGGGGCGTCGCCAAAGGGGGGGGGGGGGGGGGGGTGTTGGGGTGCGACACCCCCCTGTTACACCCACAAATGTAATAACTCCCACAAATGTAATAACGCCCACAAATGTAATAACACTATATAAACAAGAACAAGTCTGAAATGATAATCGGTTAACAAGCAAATAACAACGCATACTTTCATATAACAAATCATAAATAGCTGTATAACGAGATCGCGCGAAACATATTTGCATGTTTTGAATGAACGATTGCAGAACCCTTTGACTGATAAAATATCTATATACTCTCTCAATCAATGTGAGTAAATTGCAGAGGTTATGGTTTTATAGTATTAAATGCAATGATGGATACATAGATTTTGTAAGATAGAAAGTATTTTATTCCAAACGAATGAAGAGGTTGTTTCATTAATATACAGACGGTAACAGAACCAAAATAATTATTACGTATAAAAAGGTGAAGTAACTCACATGTCTTTTACAAGCAAACAAGGTTATAATTTGGGCAATATTGAACCTGATAACATCAACTGAACTTGATATAAAACGCAAACAACCTAACACGTGACAATTCTTCTAAGCTAGGAAAAACAAGAGAACAAGATGCCGAAATACTAAAATACCTGGCTTTCTGTAACTTTTGAGTTTCATTGTTTCATTAATATACAGACGGTAACAGAACCAAAATAATTATTACGTATAAAAAGGTGGAGTAACTCACATGTCTTTTACAAACAAACAAGGTTATAATTTTGGCAATATTGAACCTGATAACAACAACTGAACTTGATATTAAACGCAAACAACCTAACACGTGACAATTCTTCTAAGCTAGGAAAAACAAGAGAACAAGATGCCGAAATACTAAAATACCTGGCTTTCTGTAACTTAGTATTCGTCCATATAAAACTACTTAACACGTACATCTCCAAAAGTTTTTCAGTAATACTTTTCAGATGCTTTAAGAGTAGACGGAGTTAAAATGAAGTATGACTGATCAAAAGGAAATAATTATTTTAATTATACAATGAGATAAAGAATATTAACAACCTTTACCTGATCTCTGTTGAAGAGTTTGGCGTTTGCCACTTTTGAGCCATTTTTCAACCTTAAACAGAAATCTGATTAAAGACATAAATGCAAAACAAACCATACACTTGTATAAGGATTATAAATACATGAATATGTTAGTGATTTTAAAAAGCAATAGAGGCATGTAGTTTCCAGATATTTGCTTTAACACTGATATAACATATTTTATGATATATAGTTCACTCATATGACACATAAATTTTCTTTACAACGGTTTATACACTTATAGTGTAGACAAAGAATCACACATGATTGGTCTGTAATATACTACGTGAGGATTAACCCGTTTAATGCATAGTTGTTAGTTTGTTTTTGGTTGTGCGATCTTTTTCAATGAAGATCTTCTAAACACAGCAAAAACTAAAGTTTATCCTAATCGAAATAACTTTGTTGTAACTTTAGTGTTCTGACACCTCTCATTACCATGGAGCTACAACCGCGAGAGAGGGGACTCCCCCCGAGAGAAATGTCAGACATAATCTCTAATCGAGAATCTAGGACACCTACCCCCCCCCCCTGCCAACTACCCCCAGCTAACTACCCCCTATAATGATAACCCCCCCCCCCCAGCTAACTACCCCTGGAAATCTACCCCGGACAATACCTCCCCGGACATCTACCCCAAGTCAAGTACCCCCCGGACATCTATCCCCGGGCAACTACCCCCAGACATCTACCCCCCCCGTCAAATACCCCAGGACATCCCCCCCCCAATCCAACTATCCCCTTCCAACTACCCCCAGCCAACTACCCCCAGCCAACTACCCCCACCCTGAAAACTACCCCCGGACATCTACCCCCATCCAACTACCCCCGGTCAACTACCCCCAACTACCTTAATTTGCTTGGGGGTAGATGTCCGGGGGGGGGGTAGTTGAAGGGGAAGTTAGTTGTCCAGGGGGAGGGGTAGTTGGATGGGGTAAGATGTCCGGGGGTAGATGTCCGGGGAGGGGGTAGTGGACTGGGGGTAGATGTCCGGGGTAGTTAGCTAGGTGGTAGTTAGCTATACCCATGCTTTATTACAGGGTTTTAATTTTGAACAAATTCGACAAAATATCACTTCAAATTTATTACATTTGTGGATAAAGTCATTATAACATTTGTGGGTGATTCAAAATATCACTTCAAATTTATTACATTTGTGGGTAAAGTCATTATTACATTTGTGGGTGAAATTATTACATTTGTGGGTAAAGTGTTATTACATTTGTGGGTGTTGTTACATTTGTGGGTAAAGTGCTATTACATTTGTGGGCGTTATTACATTTGTGGGAGTAATTACATTTGTGGGTGTAACACCCCCCCACCTGTCAGGATTTTGTCGGTTAAATTGCGCTGCCGTCGGTAAAAAAGAGAAAAGGGGGAGGGAAAAAAGGAGAGGGAAAGGGAAAGAAAGGAAAAAAGAAAAGGAAAAGAAAAGAAAGAAAGGAAAAGAAAGGAAAGAAAGGAAAAGAAAGGAAAGAAAAGAGAAGAAAGAGAGAGAGAAAAGAAAAAGAGGGAGGAGAGGAAAGAAAGGAAAAGAAAGAAAAGAAAGAAAAGGAAAAAAAAGAAGAAAAAAGAGTAAAACGGAAACAAAAGAAACGAGGGATGAAAGAGAGGAGAGAGAGGGGAGGTAAGAGCCTGAGAGAAGAGGAGTGGGAGTAAAAGAGAGAAGGGGGTTGTTGGGTGGAGTCGTCTTGTCGAGCTGTGTCGGTATTCTTGCCCGATCCTCGTGTACTAATATCAATGCAGAAGTTTGAAGTCGGTTGAAATCGAGTCTAAAGTTATGAAATTGTAAATAATAAACTCTTTATGTTGTATAGCTCCCTCTCGAGGTCAAGATATTAATTGAGCTATTAAACAATGTTTCTTGACTAAAATCGACCGACTAGCTATTCCCGTTTGGAAAATATATATCACAACTACACATTCTGAGATTTTCATGGTCGCAGCTACCATTTTGCGACCGTAGGCGCTATTTGAAATTTATCAACATTTACCGGGAGCACCGGTAAATTTTTATATTCAATTTTTCTCGAAAGCACAAATGTTTTAGGGGCTAAATTTTGTATGTGCTTATAATACATCCACAGGGGCATCCAAATATATCAAAATTGTAAAGGATCACTATCCACCCAATTTTCAAAATTTCCCAAAACTTTGTATTACCTTTAAGAGTCGAGCACGGTTCAACGAATCGTCTACTTTCTCTAATAATTTAATGAAACGCCAAAACTTCCGCGCTTCGCCCGGGAGGGGGAAGCTTCATTCAGATAAGGATTAAGAGTCGAGCACGGTTCAACGAATCGTCTACTCTCTCTAATAATTTATGGAAACGCCAAAACTCCTGCGCGAAGCGCGGGAGGGGGAGAACTGAATTCAGATAAGGTTTAAGAGTCGAAAACATTACACCGAATCGTCTGCTTTTTTCTCATAATTTAATGAAACGTCAAAGGATTAAGAGTCGAGCACGGTTCAACGAATCGTCTACTTTCTCTAATAATTTAATGAAACGCCAAAACTTCCGCGCTTCGCGCGGGAGGGGGAAGCTTCATTCAGACAAGGATTAAGAGTCGAGCACGGTTTAACGATTCGTCTACTTTCTCTAATAATTTAATGAAACGCCAAAAATTCCGCGCTTCGCGCGGGAGGGGGAGAACTGAATTCAGATAAGGATTCAGAGTCGAGAGCATTACACCCAATCGTTTGCTTTTTTCTCATAATTTAATGAAACGTCAAAGCTTCCGCGGGAGGAGGAAAAACTGAATTCAGATAAGGATTAAGAGTCGAGAATAGTACACCGAATCGTCTGCTTTTCTTATAATTTAATGAAACGTCAAAGCTTTCGCGCTTCGCGCGGGGGGGGGGGGGGGGGACTTCATTCAGACAAGGATTAACAGTCGAGAACGGTACAATAAATCGTCTTCTTTTCCTAATAATTTAAGATAACGTTTAAGTTTCCGCGCTTCACGCGGGAGGCCTATCACCCACCCCCCCCCCTAATGAGCGCGTTCCGCGCGCTCTTTAAGTGATTCGCTTGCTCTCTTTCGACCCTCCCTAAAATAAGATCCTAGCTCCGCGCCTGCATTAAAATATAGCTATGATGCTGACTAAGTTGACGAAATAATTAATATATTTATGTCGTCGAGGAAAATGACCATTTGCGCATACGCAAGTACTATAGATAGTCCATAGGAAAAATAATTTAGCCTTCGGCCCCGGGTTTATAGGGTTAAATTTGTAGATATTGGACATTTAATTTTGTCGGTAATTGGTGGCTAGTTTTGTCGGTAATCGTTGGCCTCTACACCCCCCCCCCCCCCCCCACTGAAAAAGGTCTAGCGACGCCCCTGCCTGTAGGGAATAGTTCGTCCATATAAAATGTGAAACTATATCTGCCTCTGGGTATATTTGGATATACACGGTACCAGCATAGTTTGGATGGGTCGCGGTTTTTTTCCGTGAGGAGAATATTTGAGGATTACCACCAAATGTATTACTACAACGATTACAGTGTTAATGGCAAGAAATGACCTTTTGAAATATAGCATCAAATTTGAATAACCTAGCGGCCGTCCTATTGAAAATGGGCAGGCCAATGTATATTGCCTCATATACATACTTAAACTCACTGTGAGCCCACATCAATCGTATTCAGTTATAGAAACCTGATGAAAGATTGGGAATAATTCAGATATTTATCGCAAGTACATGTTCAGAACTTTAGATTTCAAAGTATTGTCCGTCAAGGTTTTTTCAGCGTGTACAAGGCAAGCTTTGCTCTTGCGTAACAATCAACATCAATTGGAATTCGAACAAAATCGATGTTTACATGTTTACGGATGCATAAATTAGCGTTATAGGTATACATTATGTCTGAAATCACTGCTTAACTAAACATTGCAAACCGAAATAAACAAACCGCAACTTCAGGAGCATGCATTTTAACTAATATTTTGTCACAAAGATATTCATTTGCTCCAAAATCATGAACATTTTGTCTCCTATTTTTGTTACACATTTTAGAAGATAAAGTTCACTCTTGCTTGTAAGAACCTAGGCCTAATTCAAAGCTGAACTTGAAACATTCTGTAGTGATATGAATTGCACGAAAAGAATAAAAACCTTCGTACTGCTTTTATTTGTTCAAAGCACGTGCCCCCCCTCAAAAAAATCCAAGATCGGTTGAACTTTTTTAGACCCCTCCCAAGGACGTCGATCAATTACATGTATGTGCCCCCCCCCCTAAAAAAACCCCCATCAAACCATGGCTACGGCCCTGGATACATGATTGTTTACATGAAAGTAACTGTAATTGTTTCGCTTGGTATATATATATATATATATATCTGATGAAAGGAGAGTCCAACCTACTACTACTCTAATAGAAAGCAATACAAATAAGAAAAGCAGACTGGAGAAAGTTTGAGTGAATTTAGTCGGTCAAAGAATTAGAAAGTAGTGCACTTTTTAAAGTTGAAATCACTATATTTATGGCCACTTCAAAGTGTCACTGAGATGTCACTGAGATGTAGTGCCAGACAAATTTTCAATTTGTTTTCACATATAAAATTACTGAAATATCACTCTTCGAAAATGTGTTACTCAGGGGAGTCTTTTTCTTTAAGAAGATCTACAATAATAACCTATCTATAATCTATAGTTTGTGTAATACCCACTACTGCTCCACTACTTCGTCACAATCCACCGACAAAATTACATATTCGAGATTAATTTAGACTTAGTGATCTCATGCATTTTCAACCCTTCAAAAGTCCGTGTCATTGGTCCGATTTATTTTAAATTCTGTTTTTCCTAATTTTCTGCTTTCATACAAATGAACTTAATATCCTAAATGTTGTATAATTGCCCTTTATATTACTGGGAAATCGTGCAATCAACACCGTATTATAGAATGTTATTTGCATTGAGTTGCGGATGTGAGTTATATAAGTAAAAGTACGATAACATGGTTTATTTCTAGAACAAAATAAATTCATATTTAAATTCATATTCATATAAATTGATTCATCATTTATTTGATTTTAGTCACTTTATTGAAACCATGAAGATCAAATGCAAACAGTTTTATTTGGAGCTGACAAGTTTACGATACACAGAGTATACGATTCAAACCAATAGACAAAAAACATATAGAATATTTTTTGGTGCTGAAAACACATTAAAAATGAGTACATATACGAATCGATGCCATCATTGAAATTATGAAATCCAAGTTTAAAATCACTCAAAAAATCACTGTGCAAGTTCCTTGAATACAGTTTTCTTGATCCAATTATTTCTTGTTAGCCGCAAGTTACACTTTATACGTCCTTCGTCTGTTTTGTTGGAAGGTAAGTTATGAGGTGTCTTCAAATAGAAATATTAGATATCGTATATTTATCAATATTTACATTCCTTTTCTTATATTGTTATTCAAAATATTAAAAACATAACTCATATCTTTTCTGTATGTATACTCTTTTTTCAGTTCTTCGTCAAACTTATTCTAAGTTAATTACTCTACCCCTTATTCCATAATTTGTATTTTTTTCCTTCAAAACTAAGCCATTTTCAAGATTTTTTTCAAAAATCGGACATTCTTTTCTAATTCTGTTTCTCCTTTCCATCTTTTTCTTCTCTCCGTATTTTTTTCAATCTTCTTCTTTTTCTTCTCCTTCTGTCAAACTTTCTCTGCATGTAACCCTGTTCCTCACCTCTCTGCCTCTCTCTGTCTCGATCTCGATCTCGATGCCCATCTTTGTTTTTTTTCTTCTCTCTCTCTCTCTCTCTCTCTCTCCCTAGCAGGTCTACATTACACATTATCACTATCTATATTGTCTGTTTATACACAAATTAAACTCCCAAACGGTTCGAAGCGGAGAAAGATTTGTTCAGACAGACAGACAAGCGAGCAAGCACTCAAAATAAATAAGAACAAAAGGCCTCTGATTCTTAATGACCGATGCCATGGATGCCCACCTGAACAACATTTTACGGTTCTTCCAACGAAAGGAAGGTTGAAGGGGAGGGGGGGGGGGGGGGGGGGGGGGGGGGGGGGGGAGTGATTCAAATCTTTGCTATTATTACGTAATAATTAATTTTCATGTTAAATTTTTAAAAAGAGGGCAGGGTTTCCGGCCCTCCTGAATCCACGTATACATTATGAGTATTTACTCTGCACACTGAATGACCTATATTGCCCTTTTCTTAAAAAAAGCTGAAAATCTGCTGATCATGGCTCAACCTACAAACGCAGATCCGGGTCACACAACCATGGTGTACCATCAACAAGCGGGTCAGATCTCTCAGCATTCCATTCCTGCCACGCCTGGTTGCTCCGAAACCTACAACGGGATCTCCGGCAGAGCGACGGGGTGGATCCAGCTATGCTGTGCTGTAGGGGTGACCCTGGTAGGAGTGGCGACGTTCCTACTTGGATCCTACGCCCGTCGCATTGCAGGCGGGATATGGATGAGTCTTCTGGTAGATGAACGATTTGAGGATAACAACTGCAGAGTAGAGATACATATATATACATATGATACAGGGTCCCCCCCCCCCCACAAAAAAGCGGGTTAGCATACTTCCAATAATAAGGGTCAAATTTCACCGGTACCAGTTGAAGACATCAAAAGCAGCGCTCTTTGCAAAAACTGAACATATCATATTGAAGTTTTAGTAATAGACGATTTTTTTTTCCCGGCCAATGAGCCAGTTCACGGTTGCATTCTAAGCATGAGCAGAAAAAGGTCATTGCAGACCAAATTGTGAAATACACGGAGACAAAATAATGGATACGTGCTCATGAAAGTTATGTAATCATTATTCATTTATGCACATGCAGTGCACTCCATGATACACAGGTGGAAGTATTCTTTGAAAAGGGAAAACAAAGGCTATTTAAGTGGCACCTCCAATCGCTGTATGAGTGATTATTTCAAAATGTTCAAAGTGGGACCATTTCATGTTTCGAAGATCTGTGGATATTCGGGGTCATTGCAGTAATGTGCTAACCGTGAACTGGTCTATTTCGCTTTCGTTGTTTACAGTTACTTTGATGCAATGTCCAATCATTCAATCAAGCAGCGTTTGTTGTCATGCAATTATTTATAAGCGTATCGGACAGGGAATTTAACACATGTATCATTCAAACTTGCATTCAAATTTGAGCGCTATACAAGACCTCACTATCATTATTATTGCTACTACTACTACTACTACTACTACTACTTCTACTACTACTACTACTTCTACTACTACTACTACTACTACTACTACTACTACTACTTCTACTACTGCTACTACTACTACTACTTCTACTACTACTACTACTACTACTACTACTATTACTTCTTCTATTACTACTACTACTTCTACTACTACTACTACTTCTTCTACTTCTACAACTACTTCTACTACTACTACTACTACTACTACTTCTAACAATAATAATAATACTGCAAGCGCTTTGGTCAGGAAATAGAAAAGCGCTTCATAACAAAATGCTATTATTATTTATATTGCTATTATCATTATAAGTATTATTTTTTTTACCATTATCGTTGCTATTACTACTACTTCTACTGCTGCTGATGTTACTACTTCCCATTCCTCTTCCTCCTTTTCTTCTATTTTGTTCTTCATTTATTACCACTTTTATTTATCATTGTTTATAATTATTCATCTGAACTGTTAAATATTGCTTGACCAAGTTTTTTTAAAAACCATTACAGTAGTTTGTTAATGAATGACGCCATCGACTGTTTGTTTCCATATTTATTTCACAGTGCTTTGGACCTGCTGGAGTACTTGGTATTGTTAGTTTCAGAAAAAGAACGTGTGTGGTACGTACTCTTTGCAATGTTCATTACAGTATAAAAGGGATATTGTATTGCCAAAATAATTAACTTCCTTATCTATTTGTTTATATGAAGTAAAGAGATCCAAAAGCTTTCATAATTATTATGACGCGAAGGTTTGATCTTTTTTCTTATTTTCTTCGTTTCTTCCTTCTTATCTAATTTAGTTGCAAGAGGGCGGTATGCCAAATTGTGACATGGTAATAAAGCTCTGTCGCCCGAACCGTTGATTTTCACACAGAAACGAGCTGAAAATAATTGTACATTTACTACCTCAAACAATAAATCACAGTTGTAAATCATAATGAAATTGTAATTGGTTTGCTTTGCTAGAAAGAACATAATCTTTGTCGTATTATACGAGTCAATATAGAAAAAAAATGTCGTACTCCATATAGAACATTTTTTGCTAATAAAACAAGCACTTTTCAGTGACCCAAACGTTTTGATATGTTATCTAAGAAGAAAAAAAAAATCGGCAACAGATCCTCATTATGATAAAATGATTATTACTCTTAGCATTTTACTATCATCAGTACTATTGTCATTATTATAATTATCATCATCTTCATCAAGATTATGTATTTTCCATAATAACTCTGTACACACAGAAGGTGTAACCCTGTCCGCTTTTTAAGAAAATGAGACATTATTATCTTCGCATTTTGACAGATATCAGCTTACATCACCATGTCTGTGTTCTCCGCCATCTTTGCATTTTACATGATGATCATTGGGGCCATAGGTGCTCCAATTAGTGAATCACGTGGATGCAACGCGATACCCTGTAAAGAAGGTTTAGTGGTAAATAGTTTAGATTATATAACCTTGTATCATGATGTCATATTATATTATTTTATATCATATCATATCATATTATTCTATATAATATTATATTATATCATATTATATGTTATTATTTATTATCATATGATATTATATCACTTGATCAAGTCGTCTTTATTAAACGAACATTCAAATAAAGAATGAACATGATAACCAAGGACCGAGTTTTACAAATGAAAGTATAAGTTCCTCAGGCAGGGTAACATTACTAGCACATAATAATGTCCAGGGGGGGGGGGAGAGGCTGAAACAGACATATATTCATAGATTAGGA
Organism: Strongylocentrotus droebachiensis; assembly: GCA_035222895.1. Classification (NCBI taxonomy): domain Eukaryota; kingdom Metazoa; phylum Echinodermata; class Echinoidea; order Camarodonta; family Strongylocentrotidae; genus Strongylocentrotus; species Strongylocentrotus droebachiensis. Next base: position 71,537 of record JAVYIG010007928.1, read on the forward strand.
ACAATACATTTCAACAAATTCAAATTAAACATATATAGATAAAAGCGTGACTCTTAAAGTAGACACACGAAGAATCAAAAGTGTTTGAATTGATGCAAAACTCATATCATTGCGAAGGGGAAGCCTTACTGATCAAATACAACAACTCTCCTCTTCAAAATATGTTTGGGGCCCGCAGTAATCAACTCTCAAAAATATTAGTTTTGAGATCCAGATTTTCTGCCTTCAGCGGTCCTTTGTAGAGCGTCAATATTTGTGACGTCACACACGGGACACGGCTGGCTAGCTGCAGACTAATACACGCGCGACTCTGGTACCGAGCTGTTTGTCCAGTGTGTGACGTCACTATTCAGAGCTCGCTACGCTCGTGTGTTTGGCTTACGTTCGGGGGCGCTTGGGCGTCTAAGAAGGGTCTTGAAAAATTGCATTTTACGCCTTTCCATGATATCTTTATGATTTCTCAGCAAATCATTCGTGTTTTTCAAGAGAAAATCTTTCCATCCATATGTAATTTGTTCTAATTATCAGTTGTTAGTGAATTTTCTTTGTGTAGCTCCTTTAATGTTAATGTCCAGTATTGAGAGCGTATTTTGATACTGCTGACTGAGATGTGTTTTGTTTTTATAAGAGGCTTAAACTACAAGTTATGATTATCCAAACCAATAAAAAAAAAATTAGACGGTTTTGCAGAGCTAAATTTTACTCGTTTCTATTGGCAGGAGTCTCGAACTGCCTCGGATGCTATCATGAGTGTAATCGGGTTGATCGAGTTAATAGTTGCTATTGTAGGATCAGTTTACGGCTGTTCCGGAGTGTGTTGCACCCCACAATCTTCAAGACCACTGCAAGGATTTAACGTGGTAAGAAAACAAGATATTACTTTAAGATAACCCAGGTTACAACAAAAACAATATTTCAAACATTGCATAAAAAGAGTTTCTACACGTCGGATATATTTGTCCAGATAAATAAATATTCTTGACAAGTCTAAACGTTCTTTGCTGGAAAAATTCTGAAAAGTATAGGATTATCATTTTTAGAATTGAACCTTTTTATGTTATCAGCTTTTATATTTACTAAAGCCAATGTGATTTTAATAACTTATGCAAATTTGTAAATCAGTATTCTGTTACTTCAAACAAATTGGCTTGTAACAAATGTATCGTTTGTTTCTCATGGGGCTCCCACTTCAAGAAAAAGTATGGAGGTATCAATAAATTGAATTTATTTACTTTTCCTTTTACTGCAGGTCAACCAATACCCTGCGATCGTCTCAACACGTAAGTAACCCTTAATGATAAACATTAATAAGTTTTGAATTGAGGACGGTATAGCACATGTTAATTGCGAGATAACTTAATTTTGACTATATTGTGAAGCCCCTTGACTTAAATACGATAATGACGTTTGTACTAAGTACCAACATGTATGTACATGTAGGTCAGTGAAACAGTGGTGTATTTCTACAACTAGAAATAAGTATAATACCAGAAACATAAGGTTAGAGGAAAGGGGCGTGAAGAATCAATCATCATCATCACCATAAAATGGATAGAGGGGGTGGGGGGGGGGAGGCATTTGCAGTCTAGATACTTAAAATAGCAATGTTTTATTATCATATTTCTAGATCAACAAGGTTTGTCATACGTTCCTACGGACCAACCACCTCCTTACAGCGCCGCCCAACAGCAACTGCAACAGACACCCACACCGCAACAGATTCACGTACCGCAACAAACATTCCCACATCAGCACACTAATCCATCGCAGCAGACTCGTATACAGCAACAAACACCCACGCCACAACAGATTCACGTACCGCAACAGACGTTCCCGAATCAGCAGACTCGTATACAACAGATTCACGTACCAGAACAGACGTTCCCGAATCAGCAGACTCGTATACAACAACAGACACCCACACCACAACAAGTTCACTTGCCCCAGCAGGCCTTCCCAAATCAACAGACATTCCCGCATCAGCAGACTTATCCACAGCAGCAGTCTATTTTACCGCAACAGACACCCACACCGCAACAAGTTCACTTGCCCCAGCAGGCCTTCCCAAATCAACAGACATTCCAGCATCAGCAAACACCTCCACAGCAGGAGACTAACGCTACACCACAACAGACTAACCCGCACCAATTCTACCAGCCCCTTATCCTTCCAAACAACCAAGGGAGGTAGAACCCAGGACATACAGACAATCTGCCGCAGAAATGAAAATCGTCAATCCATTCTTCATCGGCAGATTTTCCTTTGAACAATACTGACAATGTAGGAAGCTGCAGCTGAAAATTATTGTACAGTTACACTATACAATTTAGTTTCAAATAAAATTTACTCATACATACTTTCTTTTGAATTAGACATTATTGATTCCTCCTACATTGAATGAGTTTTTCTCCGAGGGGGATGACTTTGAAAGGAAAATCCAGGCGATGAAACTATTTGTTAATGGTCATGTGGGGTATGACCTTTCATTCGTTACAATATATTCTAAATATTGTATGCCACAATAACAACACTGTAGGCCTATCCAAAATATTTATATGCTGCATGGTGTCAAAGATCATTTGCTTTTACTCCAATATGAACGCCAATTCTAGATTTAGAAGTGCTGGGACGTTTATGTGATAATGTTATTTGTTTTTGAAACCAGATTACCAGATCATGTAAAGAATTATAAATTAGAATGTTTTCACGATTTATTAAGCTCATTTGTCTAAACATAGGATTTCCCGTCAATTTTAATACTTATTTTCATTCAAATTCATCTTTGAGCATTTCAGTTTTGTCCAAAGAATTTTCGTCAGATTTCATTCAAATTCGTCGCACCTGGCGGTCCGCTGCAGATTGTGATAATCAAATTCGGCTTCGTGCTATCAATTTCAAGAGAGTAATTTCATTCAAGAACTTATAACGAATGAGTTACAAATTTGAATGGCGCTTTGACGAAATCGATTGCAAGTGATGAAATGCTTGATGCAATTGAACGTGGGCAGCCAAAGATGGGGAACGTTCTCTGACTTTAACGAAATAGGATGCAAACTGATGAAATTGATTGGACAAAGCTCGAAAGTGTATGACCCTTAAAGACGAAATTTACTATAAGATATGCAAGATTAGGAATTTTATGGACGTAAATGAATGAAAAAAAAGTATGAAATTGAATGAAAAGGTGTTGCTAAAAGAAGGCAAAAGGGCGCTTTCAATACTTCTGCATGCCCAAGATTCATGACGCACCCCCGCACCAATCATCCACGCAATATTATTGATAACATTTGTAATACAGGGTTCGTACTTCTATATCCAATGTCTGTTGTATCATTCACTGAGGAAGAGCCTGCGGTAAACGTACACTCTAAAAAAAAACTGCTCAATTTGAGTCAAAATGTTACTCTTTTGGGTGGTCAAAAGGAAACCACCCGACTTTTGAGTAAACTTTACTCAGCATGTGTTGAGTAACAAATCTACCCATCTGTTGAGTAAAAATATTACTCAATAAAAGACTAAATCTCTACTCAGTTTGAATGAGTCAACCTTTACTCAATATTTACTCTTTGTTTAGCGGTTTCCTTTTTTACTCAGTACTGGGTAGAAACGTAATCAACTCATGTCGAGTAAGAAACTGCTCATGAGTTGAGCCAAATTTTACTCAATTAACGAGTACATGTTTTGACTCAAATTGTTTGAGCGATTTTTTTGCTCAAATATTGAGTATGTTTTCTGGGTAACGCTTAGTTGCTCAATCAATATTGAGTAAAAACATGTACTAAGTTAAGTACATGTTTTTACTCCATTAGGGGTGCAAACCGATGCAATAGCAGCACCTTTAGGGGTTCAATCCTGCACCCTTTAAAAGGTGCAATCCTGCACCCATCATCGAGGAATACTGGTAAAATTTGCTCGTACACAAATACATATTAAACATGCATGATGTTTCTTGGTTAGTAATCATATAATCAATATATCTATTGCTAAAACGTGAATGTAATTGTAACATGATCAGACAAAATAATATATTGGTTAATGATTGCCAAAGGAAAATACAAAATCAAAAAATTGATGTGCATTGTCATAATTTGCTTAACAAATCATGATAAATGTATTTTTATGTGAACACGTGGAAAGTAACATGAATATGCATGCAATATGCAAACTTTTATTTTGCACCCTCTTTTGGTCGATAGGGTTCATTTTTGTGGGAAGGGTGCAAAATCTTATATTGCACCCTTTTTTTAACCCCTTTTCCTTCAATAGGGTTCATTTTTATGTAAAGGGTGCAAACTCTTATTTTGCACCCTTTTTTGCACCCTTTTTTCTAAGAGTGTATCTCAGTTCTTTCGCATCTTTCTGCACGCGCACATGCATGCACGAGACATGCACATGACGGACAATGAAAGAGTACAAAATATCCAGTTCCTTAGGTAGACAAAGGAACATACAGCTGCTATTATGTAAAAATGTGTAGAACAGGTGTCACATGCATATTGACAGCTAGTTGCACTTTCCATCGATCCAACTTTCACTCGCACCCGAGGTAAATTCGGGTAAGAGATCAATGTTGATTTATTTATCACCTGCCGCAGCGTAATACCCAACCGTAGTTTACTCAAAATTGATACAAACGAAATTCGTACTCAATGTTGAGTCATTGATTTACTCTTTATCGAAGGTAACAAATTACTCGGGTGACGAGTACCACTAAAATCAAGGTCTTACTCCAGCTTGAGTACTGAATTGCTCATTTTGTTACTCAACTTGTTTTACTCGGCACAATTTACTCGCTGACATTAAGAGTGTATCATCTTTACAATAAACTTTTATATTTTGATCAATTGGTATTAACCCACCATCGCAAATTTGACCACGGAGACAGAAAGAGGGAGAGGTAGACTGAGGGACCAAGACAGAGAAAGGAATGGAAGGAAAGACAGAGAGACATTCATATTTATAAAAAAAAAAGGAGGGGGGGGGGGTAGAGTGAACACGAGAAAGAAAAAAAAAGAATGAGAGAGAAATGGAAGGAAGAAAACGAGGATGAGATATGAGAGGGACAAAGGTAGGTAAACGAGGGGATCAAGAGATAGAAAGAGAGAGAGAGAAACCTGAAATATCTGAAATGAAGAACCCAAGAAAATGGAAGAAACAAAGAGATGATTAGAGAAGGAGAGGGAAAGAGAGAGAGAGAAAGAGAGAGAGAGAGAGTGACACACACACACACACAAATATCAAGAGAAATAGAGGAATGGCATGTAGAAATAGAGGACAAGAGAGACAAAAGTAGAGCGAGACCAAGAAAAAAAATAGAGACAAGAAAGAAGGAGAGAGAGAAAGAGAGAGAGACAGACAGCGAGAGAGAGAGAGAGAGAGAGAGGGGGAGAGAGAGAGAGAGAGAGAGGATAGAGAGAGAGAGAGAGAGAGAAAGGGGGGGGGGTGGGGTCTGGAGAAGATCATCGATTGCCACACTTCATACATACACGAACCTTGATGAATAAGTGGTATACAATTAAATTACCTCTTCTTTCGAATTTTGAAATCAAACCGAATGGGGATTTTTATGATAAATCTGGAATCATATTTCAATATGTTATTAAAGATAGATTTAAGGCAAGTTGAGCGCCCGCTACACTGATCATCCGTCCAATGTTCAATCGTCATTATCCCCATTCATTTCATTTCATCAAATACTTCCTTGAATGATTCAAAATTAAAAAAACCACTCACTCCATACAAAACCGGGATCAATTTTCTATTGTAAATACCGCTCACAGTATTATAATATCTACTGCAGTGTGTGCGATTATACAGCATCATTAAAGGACTTGGTTTGAGGCAGACCCTTTAAACAGACAATCAAGGTAAATCTAATCTGTTTTTCATCCGTTAGCGCGATAGTCCCAGCAACATTTATATTGGGGTTTGTTTTGACATGAATAGTATTATTGAATGCTGTGTAGTATGTTCTTACTGCTGGTATAATTCAAATCATGAGATCATTATCACTTCTAATTCTATCTTAAGTCGCTATTTTGTTGCTGGGTACATAATAGATAGATATACAGATGTGTTAATGGTGAGGATGCTGCGGCTTGTGTGGTTGTACTCATTTTCAGAAAATACGCAATATCGATCAGGGAGTCATAACTAACATGAGCAAAAGAGGATAGAGCCGGAATGTGAAGTATTGAATAGTTTTGTTAATTGTGAATGAAAATCATCCAATTTGTGATATATAAACAACAACACTTATTCCGTTCTTGTATAGTATATGCACTTCCAATGAGTTTTTAAAATAAAGATTACTTCCCTATTATAGTACTTTTATCAAAGGTCGTCGTTAATTATTGTAATATTTTGTGATGGGAAAGTTCAGAAGGGTCGTGTTGTAGTATACAATTACATATTGAAATAGGTATACTCTTGTATTCCAGATCATTATGAAGATTTGGGACAATATAAGCATTAAATTGTGCCGAAAACAACACTCCATTATGACCGTTTAAAATGCCGGTGCTAGACTGAATGATAATCCGTTGTGTGACTTTTCATTAAAATTATTCAGTACAGAGTCATATCAGCACACTTTCGGTCATCCTTTCATTGTGTAGGGTTTGGCTCATTTGTCTACAAGAGATTTCTATATAGTAATAAGCATTTCCCATTTTTCGTACTGTACACGAATGAATTTTTTAGCTTGCTCTGTTTACCTTTCAACTCATTACCCACAAACAATTGTTGTTAATATTGATTGGAAATCAATGTTTGTTGAATATATATCGATATCGTGTATGAATGGTAGTAACGTCCCATTGGTTACAGATAAGGAGACTAATGGGGATTTGTTGACATCTTGGTCTTTGAAATTCATCTTTCATGTTTACACAATATCCTGAACCGGAAATCATTCATCTTCAACCATGCCCACAATAAAGTAGCTCCTGTTAACTCACACCTACTTATTTTGTATAATCATGTACATATATCTAAATAATTCATTCACTAAAGCTCTGACTTGGAATGTATAGCCTGTAGTCTATTAGTTATAATCTATGAAGGTATAACTAGTTATGTAGGCGCTTTGAAAGGCATTTTGTGGTAAAAAAACAGCGCTTTAGAAATGTATATTATTTACCATTATTAATTCACCAAATCAAGTTGTTTGACATTCTCAAATGTACAAAGAAAAGGGGTACAATAATAAAAGCACTGAAATGTTTGTAGCTGATCAATTTAAGATGAATTCTTGGGGTTAAATTTTGTCTAACCATTCTTCATCGAGAAAGTAGCTGCCTTCCAGCATTGAATGCCGTGAATAGACGTTTAAATATAACGATACATTCAAGCGAAATGATATGAAAGGAACTCACAGAAAATATAACAAGAATAATAAAATCTAAATGAATACGAAAAAAAGATAAACATCCTTTGAAAGGCCGATTATGAGCAACAGATGAAAGAACATGAACAGAACATAATTGTAAAAAAGATAAACATCCTTTGAAAGACCGATTATGAGCAACAGATGAAAGAACATGAACAGAACATAATTGTCTATTTTTTTAAAATTGATATGTGGCGGTGGCAAGGCCCTTCACCGCCTCAGAAACCTACGGTTACACATTGCATGCAAGTAAATATGCGCCATCTTTTCTGTCGCCATCACGAATTGTTAAATCTTACATTGTATATTCTTGTCACAGAGTTTCGCTTTCTGTACTTCACACAAGTGTCCAATTGACAAACTCGGCTTATTATAAATGATATATTGTTCAATTCAATTCAATTCAATTTGATTTTATTCAAGGCCCTTCACCGCCTCAGAAAACTACGGTTACACATTGCATGCAAGTAAATGTGCGCCATCTTTTCTGTCGCCATCACGAATTGTTAAATCTTACATTGTATATTCTTGTCACACAGTTTCGCTTTCTGTACTTCACACAAGTGTACAAATGACAAACTCGGCTTATTATAAATGATATATTGTTCAATTCAATTCAATTCAATTTGATTTTATTCAAGTCCATTAAAAAAAAGTACATTGAAAAACATTGTACATTGAGAACATATTTACATGTAGGATACACAGTATACATTGAAATTTAAACACACAATTAAAAGAGAAGTAAAGACAAGGGTAAGAAATCAAAGAAATAGATAATGAACATGAAATGGAAATTGCAAAAGAACCAAATAAAGGTTCTGTCGAGGCAATCCCCAGCTTATTTAAATACCATAATTTGTACTGATGAAGAATTCGAAAAGCATAGTGACATTATGGCAAAAAAGAGTTTAAAAGTTATAAAAGTTTAAAAGTTATAAAAGTTGGGATGGATTAATTATTTTGTAGAGTATGTGAATAAAAAAACCTTAAGTTTTTATTTAAAAGAATTAAGAAACGAAATTGTTTTGATATAATGAGGAAGAGAGTTCCATGTTGACGGTCCTTTTGATTTGAAAGAAAAAGATGATGCTGTATTTTTACATTTTTCGACATAGTAATTTTCTGGATTTCTGGTATTAATGTTACACCCCTGTGGCGTGTAGGGATGGTTACTGTAAATAACTGGAAATAATCAAAGATGAGGAGAAACAAGTCAGTTGGTGTACTCAGTGCTCACTCAAAATGTCGAATCACACATTTTTTATCTCTATAATAAATATCAACGAATGAAAGAAATCATACAATAACAATATTGTAAGAACAAACTTTCTAGAATTATTATGTTTTCCGTGTCTTTATCCTCATGGATACATAACCATAACAATTAATATCAAACATCTTGTACATCACACTTATTATAACAATTTCATCCTTAAGGGTGTTCCTTTGAAATCGCTAAATACTACCTGTGAATGTCTTTTACACGCTAACAAATTACAATATACATTATATATAAACCAGAGCACTAACCCGGATCATGTTTATATTAAAGATACCATGTTCATATAAACCATGACTTTTCCTTTAACTATCCTTATGCTCTCATGAACATACTACTCATAAAGAAGTCATACTATTATTATCAAACAGTATCCAAGTAAACTCCCTTAATTAATCAAGGATTATTTAATACAAGTTCTATTATACCATCCAGTAAAACCTATATGAAACAACATGAACCTTAAAATGTAGTTCAACAAACTACTAAACTGAATCTCAAAACTAGTAATGACACTTTTAATCATCACATCAAAATGACTACTCTAATAACAAACTAACTACTAAATACTATGGATGGAATACCAGTAAAATGTATTACTTTAGCATGAATATATAACATATATACATGTATACATACTAATATCAAAATACATTGATAGAAATGATATTGTCTTACCTGGAAATAATCAAAGATGAGGAGAAACAAGTCAGTTGGTGTACTCAGTGCTCACTCAAAATGTAGAATGACACATGTTGTACACTATGCATGCTGACCAATCCCTGCTCTAGGCTTATCTCCAAGTTCGTCCATTTATGCTGGTAGGGTAATGTTTACTAAACTGGGGGGATTAATCCTTAGCCTGTAATTCTGAGGGTAGAGTTTCTTTGTGCTCACTGGAGATAGCAAACTCACATAAACTTACTAAACAATACAAAGTTAGGAACAAAGGGGTGGGCATTTACTAACTAAAGTGGAGTGGGCATTTATTAATGAGTCATCGTAGAGTATACCTCCCTTGGGGTATAACATTATAATTATGCATTTCTGTTTTACATTTAATAATAGAGACAAGATTATATGGTAATTTGTTATGTTTATGTTTAAAGACCATTAATGAAATACAGTAGTCATTCAATTGATAGATTGTGAGAAGATTGAGTTTTTTAAATAGTGGTTGTGAAGGAGCAGTATAGTGAGACATTGAACATATTCTTACAATCTTTTTTTGCAATTTCAATAATCCAAGGAGCCTACTGGGATATGTATTGGACCATACAACATTGCAATACATTAAATAAGGTAAAATCATTGAATTATACAGTAAGATTTGCTGATGACACCAATATTCCTTGATATTTTTTTAGATAAAGTAGATATATGTTCGACCCATGATAAATGTTGATCGACAACAACTCCTAAGAATTTTGTGGATTGGACACGTTTAATGATTACATTATTCATACTAATATTAAGATTGGTCAATACATTTTCTGTAATTGTATTTTGCTTACGATGAAAGTATATAAAGCTAGATTTGGAAGTGTTAAGAGATAACTTATTACAATTAAACCACTGTGAAACATGGCATAATTCCTCATTAAGAAATTTACATAAATCATAGAAATTGTCATGGCTATAAAGGATATTGGTGTCATCAGCAAAAAGAATGAATTTCAATTTATCAGAGCAATTAATCAAATCATTTATATACAGTAAAAACAAAAGGTGCCCCAGGATTGAACCCTGTGGTACTCCAAACTTTACTCTCATTGGATCTGATAAAACATCGCTGTAAAAAGTTATTTGAGTTCGATTTTTTAAGTAGTTTTCAAACCATAAGGATACTGTGCCTCTAATACCATATACCTTCAATTTGTGTAACATAATTTCATGGTTGGTCGAATCAAAAGCGTTACTCAAATCTAAAAACACCCCCACGGAGTGTAATTTGTCATTTAAAGAAGATATCAGATAGTTATGTAAATCAACAAGAGCCATTTCAGTGGATACATTCCTGGTAAAACCATACTGGCAAGAATTTAATATTGCATACTTTGTTAATAATGTTCTAAACGATTGTAAACAATTTTTTCTAAAATTTTTGAGAAAAATGGTAGTTATTGGTCTATAATTTCCAATAACATATGTATCATCCTTTTTATGTACTGGGATTACTTTAGCAACTTTCATATCAAATGGTACTCTACCAGTACATAACGATAAATAAGTTAATATATAGGTGAACTAAAGTATGCGAGGCCGCCACATTTGCACACAAACAACAATGGCTCTCATAGCTCATGCAAATCATAGAGTAGAAAAATCATGCTATTATGATATTTTACCTCCTATTGTACGATAATTGGGTGAACATGCAAATGAATACTTTTTATGGTTGATCCTATTTTACTAAAATTTTATTTATTCCCTAGGTGATGGGTTTTTTCTTTTTCGTAGGCTACTGAAATATATTTATTGTTTTTTTTTAATGGACAGATAAACAAACGAGATAAGTAATTACCTTGAACGGTAACAAAAAAGGGTTATGGTTAAATGAAGGTTATGATGATAAAACAATGTTTTTCTTGCCTATCCACTATTGCCCCCCCCCCCTTGTTTTCTTCTCTCTCTCTCTCTTTCTCGCTCTCTTTCTATACTGCCTATGCACAATATTTTTGATTCAACCTGTTGAACAAACAATGCATTTAATGTACATTTCTCGTCGTAGTACACTCGAATGCACTTGTGCACGCCATTATTAATGGATACATATGTCATCCTACGATGGCAGGTCGCTATGACGCCATATGCTTTAATTAGATATGATGTAACAATTCAGTCTTCGTTGACATTTCCGCATAGGAGCGTTAATGCTTTGTGTGGTAGTGATGATTTGAGATCCTTTTTTTATGTTGCAGATTTATGTTGTTACTTATCATTTATTAAAATAGGTCACTTCAGAGATAGAGGGGATATCAACAATCATTCGAAATCCTTCTATTAATTTTCTTTCAAATCTTGTTTCATATCATCAAAATACTGAAGTAAAACATTTGTAAAGCATTGAAGAGAGCCATAACTAATAAGCTTTGCGACTTGCACTCATCAGAGTAAAACGCAAGAATGAAACAGAAAGCCGATTCGAACAATATAAACGGAAACTAAAAGGAAACAAGGCGCAAATATAACGAGCGCTGATTGGCTGTCAAAGGTAACGGTAATTTAGGCTTATGCCAGCCGTTTTTTGTACCGGGAAATCACTAGAATAACACGAGTGTCCGAACAAACTCTTTGACCCGAATTCACAAAGCAAGGTTTGAGCTCAAACCTCCTTTTGTTTCGCCAAACCTCCTTTTGATTGTACAAAAGGAGGTTTGGCGAAACAAAAGGAGGTTTGAGCTCAAACCTTGCTTTGTGAATTCGGGCCTTTCTGTCTGCATAGAAGCGGGTCGGTTAGTTGAATGTATGTTGCTTCGAGCATGCGCAGATGAGTAAAGTTTCTCGCTCGGCAGAGAACTTTGAACCAAGATGAACAGTATTGTTCAGCGCAATCTTGGTTGTTCAGCAAGTGCTGAGCGATGGCAGAGTTGGCGTTGTCTGCCGAACGGACGTTTCCCTGTTTGCACGAGCACGGCAATTGTGAACGCGCGCCGGTCTGGCGGTTCCGAATGAAGGAAGGCACATGCTGTTTAACTCGATCTGCCAGTCTCTGAGTTGTACGCCCTATGTACCGAGCTTCACATCGGCACTTGAATTCATAAATCACATTGCTAGTTTGCGTAATAGGAAGTACATCTTTACGGACAGATGCGAACATTCTAGAAGTGGTAAAGGTAGTACTAATCATCTTTTCATTTGTAAAGCCTACTTATATAATGACATAAGTAATTTCAAGAAAATGTCAACTGTATTAACACAAGCAGGCATGAATTAAAAAAAACATAGAATCTCGTTTTCCGAATACGCCGTATAGAAAATCCACAATCAATATAAAAACGAACAAAAAGAATAGACGAAGACAGAGACAGAAAAGGAAATAAACGAAAAAATGAATTTACATTGAGTAATACCTATGAGGAAATTGAGACATTTTACAACCAACTACAAGCAACGATAGAGAAAGCTCCAAGTAAAGACATTCTTATAGTAATGGGCGACCTAAATGCGAAGGTAGGATCAGACTTCAAGCAATGGAACCAGGTTATAGGTCAATATGGACTTGGGGAGGCCAATCCCAGGGGAGAAAAGCTTCTTAATTTCTGTGCAGCAAACGATCTGATCATCACTAACACGCTATACAAACAAAGCAAAGGAAGCCGTCAGTGGACGTGGGAATCACCAGACCAAAACACCCATAATAAAATTGATTTTATTATGATCAATACAAATTGGAAAAACTCAATTAGTAATGCAAGAAGCTTTCCAAGTGCTGATGTCCGATCAGACCATCAGTTAATTATAACCAACCTACGCCTCAAGCTCAAAGCAAAACCTAGACCGCAGTACCTGGAACGATATGATGTCTTTAGACTCAAAGACCCCAAAACCAGGACAGATTATGAAATTGAAATAGGAGGAAAGTTTGGCCCTCTGCTGGGGGAAGATGACACAGATGTGGAAAACCTATGGAAAGAAGTTAAAACAGCCTTTAATGAAACCTCACAGAAAGTATTGGGACTTCAAAAATCCAAACAACAAGAACCCTGGATAAGTGAAGAAGTCCTCCGACTGAGTGATGAGAGAAAGGAAGCGAAACAAGACAAACAAAGAGACCCAAACAAAAGACCGAGATACAACTTCCTTAACAGAGAAATACGAAGGAAAACAAAAGGCTGCAAAGACAAATGGATACAAGATCTATGCAAAAAAGTAGAAACCTCACGTCAGGCTACCTAATCCAAGGCAGTCTACACAACAATCAAACAAATCACTAAGAAATCTAGCATCAGAATGCAGGCAGTGAAAAGCAAAGATGGAGAAATCCTTACCGAGGTGAAAGATGTTAAAGAAAGATGGAAAGAAAGCTTTGAGGAACTGTACAATCACCAGAACCAAACAAATGGAGAAGCTACTAACATACCTCAGATGGCCAGCCTCGAACCGGTTCCAGACATTCTGCGAGATGAAGTAGAATTTGCTGTACGAAAACTCGCAGAAGAGAAAGCACCTGGATTTGACAGCATCACAGTAGATGAACTCAAAGCTGCTGGGTCAACAGGAATCACCATACTCCACAAATTGTGCAACAAAATATGGCGGGAAGAAACATTTCCGGCTGACTTGGGAAAAGCCATAATAACACCAATCTACAAGATAAAAGACAAACTCAACTGTGAAAACTACAGGGGTATTAGCCTGCTAAGCCATGCAGGGAAAGTGTTCAGTATCATTCTCCAGCAAAGGATCATGAAGAAAACAGAAGAAGTCCGAAGCACAAGCTGGATTCCGACCAGGACGTTCCACTATGGATCATTATTGTTCACCCCCAGACAAATAATGGAAAAGCGCCTTGAAAGAAATCAAAGTCTCCTATGCTGCTTCATCGATTACGAAAAAGCATTTGACTCAGTCTGGCAGGAAGGGCTGTGGAAAGCAATGAACTTATTTGGATATTCATCAAAATACATACACCTACTTCAAGCACTCTACCAACAATCAAACAGTGCAGTCAGAGTGAATGGTGAACTGACCGACTGGTTTAAAACCACAGTTGGGGTACGCCAAGGATGTGCCCTGTCTCCACAACTTTTTAACATCTTACTCGAAGCTGTGCTGCTTTACGCAATACATGACACCAAGATCGGCGTAAGAGTACAGGGACAGTTGATCAACAACCTAAGATTTGCTGATGACATAGTCCTTATAGCTGACAATGACAGAGACCTCCAAACAATAGTTGGCCTAGTACATCAGAGCAGCTCAAACTTTGGACTGAAAATAAACATTACCAAAACAGAAGTACAAGCCATAAGCAAACAGCCACAACTATTGAATATAAACGTTGGAGGAGAACAGCTAAAACAAGTAGATAAGTTCACGTACCTGGGAGGAAAAATAGGCCAGACAGGATCCTGCTCGGAAGAGGTAAAGCACCGCATTGGGAAGGCAATAGGAGCATTCCAGGCACTCAAGAAAATCTGGGCATCAAAAGATATACGCTGCTCAACAAAGGTAGAACTGTACAAAGTCCTGGTGTTGTCTATTCTGTTATATGGTGCAGAAACATGGACATTAAAGAAGGTCGATGAAAATAGACTTCACACTTTTGAGATGGCATGCCTCAGGAGAATCATGGGTGTGACCAGATTTGACAGGCTAAGGAACACACACATACGAACACAACTGAATATGGAAGAAACTATCATCGACAGGGTTGCCACAAAAAGACTGAGATACTTTGGACATATCAACCGAATTAATTCAAAAAGATACCCCCACATCCTTCTCAACGGAAATGTACATGGCAAACGCCCACGGGGAAGACCAGCTAAGAGATGGACAGACTGCATGAAGGCGGACTGCAAAAACAGACAAGTTGACTCCCTAATTAAAGCCACTAGGCTAACATAAGACAGGAAGGTGTGGCAAGCCATAGTGAAACAGAAGCCATCATACATCCCAGTGATGGTGTTGACGGCTTAAGTCAAGTAATTCAATACCTATGAAATGACTGTCAGTATAGACATGTTCTTTAACAAATGTAGTCTCTCTATTACTTAAATATTAATTGGATTTCTAGAAAACTAACTTGTTATCATAGGCTATCATTCGGAAAAATAAATGGCAAACGAAAGCGTTTAAATATTGTTGATTGACAGCAAGTCCACCACCTTAAATGTAGCGAATCACCAAATAAGCCTTTAAATGATTACCTCAGAGTACAATCCCATTAAAGCCCATCTACACTAGCTTGATCTACACTAGTTTGACCAGGAGGGATTAGTAACCCTGAGATTAGTAACATTTCGTTAATCGTCCTCTGGTTACTCCCCCCCCCCCCCCCCCCGATTAACCAGTAGGACAACCAATAACAGAGAAGGTTGAGTTCTGGGAAGAGGTGAAAAATAATTTGTGAACTTTATCATTCTTATTATGCAAGTGTGGAAGAACATCAGATAAGACATGTTCCCTGAAAAGCATGGCTCTTCAAATGCCTTCATATTCTAAATATGTCATGTAACATCGTAAAACTTGGGGCTAGGTTTTTTAGGCCACGTGTTCGTGTGGTCCCATATACATCTTTCTGTGTACAGTGTTTGTAACTTTACCAAGACTTGGCCAAATTTCTTATCATTTTGATGATTCCAGAACCTTGCAATACACACAAATTCTTATATGCTAGATGATCAACCTTTTCTGGTCGATTCCACACCGTTTCTTTCACAATGCAATCGCATGACCAGAACTCAACTTCATCTTTAAAGGCACACTGTCCTACTCGTAGCTACTTGCTACCTCTATATAGAAAACTTCCCCAATCGGTTCATGTTGGTCCCCCATGATCCTCTTTTTCTTATGTTAAATGAGAGTTGAATTAATGAGATAGCCACCTGCCACAGTGACCTCGCTGGCTCGCTGGGTGGTCTAATCCCCTCTAGTTGAAGTAGTAAAGCCTGCCTTTAAACGATAACTCTACGTGCAACTACCCCCAAAACACAATAGACCTACCTCTATGATAATTGATTTAATCACCCTAGGAAGTTTATCCCCGGATCACTACCTTCTTGTTCGTCCAAGGAGGACATGTGATATATCTTAAAGCGGGACTGCACTACATGTAGCTACTTGCGCCCAGGGGCGTCGCTAGATCTTTTTCAGTGGGGGGGGGGGGGGGGGGGGGGTGTAGAGGCCAACGATTACCGACAAAACAAGCCACCAATTACCGACAAAATTAAATATCCCGATATCTACAAATTTAACCCTATAAACCCGGGGCCGAAGGCTAAATTGTTTTTCCTATGGACTGTCTATAGTAATTGCGTATGCGCAAATGATCATTTTCCTCGACGACATAAATATACGAATTATTTCGTTAACTTAGTCAACATCAAAGCTGTATATTTCAATGCAGGTGCGGAGCTAGGATCTTATTTTAGGGAGGGGGGGGGGGGGTAGCTAGTGAGCCAGCAAAGCGGGCTCACTAGGGGGGTGTCGGTGTTAGCCCTCCCGCATGAAGCGTGGAAGCTTCGACGTTTCCTTAAATTATTAGGAAAAGAAGACGATTTATTGTACCGATCTCGACTGTTAATCCTTGTCTGAATGAGGTTTCCCCCCCCCCCTCCCGCGCGAAGCGCAAAAGATTTGACGTTTCATTAAATTATTATGAAATGTAGACGATTTGCTGTACCGTTCTCGAGGTTAATCCTTGTCTAAATTCAGTTTCTCCCCCTCCCGCGCAAAGCGCGGAAGCTTTGACGTTTCATTAAATTATGAGAAAAAGCAGACGATTCGGTGTTCTGTTCTCGACTCTTAATCCTTATCTGAATTCAGTTTTGCACCTCTCGCGCGAAGCTCGGAAGTTTTGGCGTTTCATTAAATTATTAGAAAGTAGACGATTCGTTGAACCGTGCTCGACTCTTAATCCTTGTCTGAATTCAGTTTCTCCCCTCCCGCGCGATGCGCGGAAGCTTTAGACGTTTTATAAATTATGAGAAAAAGCAGACGATTCGGTGTACTGTTTTCGAATTCATCTTAATCCTTATCTGAATTCAGATTTCCCCCTCCCGCGCGAAGCGCGGAAGTTATGGCGTTTCATTAAATTATTAGAGAAAGTAGACGATTCGTTGAACAGAGCTCGACTCGTAATCCTTGTCTGAATTCAGTTTCTCCCCCTCCTGCGCGAAGCGCGGAAGCTTTAGACGTTTCATAAATTATGAGAAAAAGCAGACGATTCGGTGTACTGTTCTCGAATTCATCTTAATCCTTATCTGAATTCAGATTTCCCCCTCCCGCGCGAAGCGCGGAAGTTATGGCGTTTCATTAAATTATTAGAGAAAGTAGACGATTCGTTGAACAGAGCTCGACTCTTAATCCTTGTCTGAATTCAGTTTCTCCCCCTCCCGAGCGAAGCGCGGAAGCTTTGACGTATCATTAACTTATGAGAAAAAGCAGATGATTCGATGTTGGCCTACTGTTCTCGACGCTTAATCCGTATCTGAATTCAGTTTCCCCCCTCCCGCGTAAGTTTTTACGTTTCATTAAATTATTAGAGAAAGTAGACGATTCGTTGAACCGTGATCGAGTCTTAATCCTTGTCTGAATGAAATTTCCCCCTCCCGCGCAAAGCGCGGAAGTTTTGACGTTTCATTCAATTATTAGAGTAAGAAGACGATTCGTTGCACTTTTTTCGACTCTTATTAAGCTCTATTTATCTGAATTCAGTATCCCCCCCTCTTGCGCGAAGCGGGGAAGCTTTGACGTTTCCTTAAATTACGAGAGAAAGAAGACGATTCATTGAACCGTTCTCGACTCGTCTACCGCGCGAAGCGCGGGAACTTTTGCGTTTCATCAAAATATAGAGAAAGAAAAACGATTCGTTGTACTGTTCTCGACTCCTAATCCTTATTTGAATTCAGTTCCCCCCCCCCCCCCCCCCTCTGCGCGAATCGCGGAAGCTTAGACGATTCTTCAAATTATTAGAGAAAGAAAACGATTCGGTTTACCGTTCTCGAGTCGTCTAAATGAAGTTTTCCCCACCCGTGCGAAGCGCGGAAATTTTGGCGTTTCATCAAAATATAGAGAAAGGAAGACGATTCGTCGTACCGTTGTTGACTCTTCATCCTTGTTAGAATTAGTTTCCCCGAAAATGTTAAACCTTTGATTTCTTTAGCTGATATTATAGGAAAGTGGAACTTCGAGAAAATACAAGTATTGTAGTTGTAGTCACTCTCGAAGTCGTCACAGCGGATAAAAAGTCACAGTTCGTAGGGGATAAAAACTTGTCGGCCGACCTCCAATATACATCTCACCGACTTCAAACTTCTGCATTGATATAGTACACGAGGATCGAGCAAGAATACCGAAACAGCTGACCCGACACAGCAACATATTTACCCATGTATATTTGTTTCCTTGACGAGACGACTCCACCCACAACCCCCCCTTTCTTTTACTCCCACTCCTCCTTTCTCAGGCTCTTACCTCCCCCTCTCTCATCTCTTCACCCCCCGTTTCTTTTGTTTCCCTTTTCTCTTTTTTCTTCTGTTTTTCCTTTTCTTTCTTTTCCTTTCTTTCCTCTTCTCCCTCTTTTTCTTTTTTCTCTTTCTTTCCTTCCGCTTTTCTTTCCTTTCTTTTCCTTTCTTTCTTTTTTTTCCTTTTCTTTTTTCTTTTCTTTCCCTTTCCCTCTCTTTTTTCCCTCCCCCTTTTCTCTTTTTTTCCCGACGGCAGCGCAATTTTACCGACAGTATCCTGACAGGTGGAGGAGTGTCGCACCCCCCCCCCCACACCCCCCCTTTGGCGACGCCCCTGCTTGCGCCCTCTACATAGCCAACAGCGCCTAGGCGGTGCCCGGTGATCCCCATGGTCCACTTTTTCTTATGTTAATTGAGAGCTGATTTGATGAGATAACCAAATGGCAGTGACCATGCAGGGATTTAATGATCTAAAGGTACTCGTGCTAGGAGTAGTTGTCTGAGGAAGTTTACTGGAGCAATTAATTAGGGCGTAGTTTGTTGTATGTAGTAGTGATGGCCGATTTCTGCCAACATAATTATACTCATGAATTACTGATACGCCCTGTTGAAATGAATCCGATTTCTGTGTCGGATGTGGTTTCGAAATTATTTCTATCAAACGCTTTATAAATATAGGACTCATATATTGCAATACTAATCGATATCTTAAAGGGATAGTTGAGTTCTGTTGCAGAGGGCGCTACACAAAATAAATTTTGTTGTGAGATAATGAAAAACTGAGTGTCAAATTTAAAAGACCATACAATTTAAATGACAAAATCATCTTTGTTTGGTCAAAATCGGTTCAGAGACGGTTGAAATATCTTTAAATATAACGCTTTCTAATACTTGTGTACCACCACAAATATGAAATAATTTGAAAAAACCATTGAAAAAATGAAATAGCGCCTTTTACGTCGTAATTCAGCCAATGTCGATGTTGGATTTTTGTTGGCATTTTCGTGTTGGTTATATGACGCACAGCCAGTCGGCTCATGTATTGTTATTTTTAATTAAATAATTAATTAACAGTCACCGTATTTTTTTGAAAGTGGAGCTGAATTGGTATGATCGTATTGGCTAAATTGCACACAATTTGGGGTCTAAAATTACCTTCTTAGCAATTTTAGGTTCTAAAAGGGCACTAGAAATGTCATAGATAAGAATAAGAGCAATAACCACACTGCAAAAACCAGAGTGTTAAAATTAACACCAAGGGTGTTAAATTTAACACTTTCTTGGTATCTATATCGGAAAAACTCCTCTGGTGTTACTTAACACCATTTTCTGGAATTAGATAATTTCAATTCCACTTTTGGTGTTAATATTTGACAACTCCTACTGGTTTGGATTAACACCAATATCTAGAATCATAACAAATACAATTCCACTCTTGGTGGTAATATTTGACAACTCCTACTGATGTAGATTAACAACAATATCTGGAATCATATCAAATTCATTTCCACTTTTGGTGTTTATATTCTTGTTGATCCAATGGTCCCACATTCCATATTTCCTATTATCGACCATTATCTACCAGGGTAGAAGAACCAATGGTAAACTGATAATTCATAATCGATGTTGGCAACTGTCCACCAATAGGTATATTGTAATCTCCATTGCATTAAATCCATCACATAGATCATTTGAAGTAATTTCAAGATTAACATTTAAATGATACAGGCTGGTACACGAATATATAATAAATATGCATGTTGTTTCTTGGTTAGTAATCTTATAATCAATATATCTATTGCTAAAACGTTAATGTAATTGTAACAAGATCGGACAAATAATCTATTGGTCAATAATTGCCAAAGGAAAATACAAATCACAAAATTGATGAAGCATTGTCATAATTTGCTTAACAAATCATGATAAATGTATTCTTCTGTGAACACGTGTAAAGTAATCATTAAGCGCGCGTACACTTTGTGAAAACTTATTCGACTAATCAACCACCTTAAACGAAATCATGTGATGATACTTTCAACACCGAGCATAAAACAACACCATGTTACTTAACACCAAGTGACCAGTGTTAAAATAACACCAATGGTGTCAATAAAATTCAATACCATACTGGTGTTAGAAATTTAACACCCTGGTTTTTGCAGTGCATGCACTTCGAAGGCATTTGCGGTCTGAAAACAGAACTCAACTATCCCTTTAATACTTGTATTCACTATCTTGCAATATCTTTGTGTTCCCAATTAGTATGTCTTATCGTTTGTGGAATTTATTTCGTTATTCAAAATGCCCAATGTTGATCCAATAATGTCTAAAAACCTTACTGCCAATGAATTTAAATTATAATTGTTCTGTGTTAAATTCTTTTGATTACTTCACCTAAACTTCTCCCTCTTCTTCCATTTCAAGCTTATCTCGTCTGTCCTTTTCATTTCCCAGTGTTTTTCCCTTCCCGTGTTATTTTTGAAGTTAAATGTTATTCCTACTTTATATGTTACTATGCATGTAACTGTACTTTCAATGTTCAATGTATTGTATTCTAATGTAATTAATAATCTTTTGTAAATTCAATTTGCTTTAGCCTTTGGCTGCTATTTTGAATGCATGTTTCAAAAAAGTAATAAACAAAGTTCAATTAATCAATCACTCAATTCTCGCCTCCTTTCTCACTTGTCAATGTTGTGAGGAGGTGGTAGTCCAGAGGGAACACTGTCCTACAGTCCTCAAATTGCAAACATAAGTGAAGTTTTATCCTTATTATTGGTCTTCAAAACTCATGTTCGGTCTTTACGAAACTTTCTTACCCTACACAGCAATATGCAGGCCACGTCTTATCCCACCCAGCCCGGAGTCCGGGCCAGACTGCATACGTCCACCAGCCGGCTCCAGTCAGCTATGCCACTCCGGTGCAGAGCCCTAACTCGTCGAGTGGTGTGTCGCAGAAATTCAACGGAGCTGCTGGGAGAGCGACTGGTTGGCTGCAGCTCTCCCTCGGCATTGGGAGCATCGTCGTCGCCATTGCCGAGTTCGTCCTCGGAACCGGACTATCCTATGTCTCCATTGGAATTTGGGCAAGTGTTCTGGTAAGTCGCCATTTTTATTTTTCTTCTTTAGAGCATGCAATTGTTTCCATACGGGATTCACACTTTCGCAAGATTTATTTTTGTTTAAATGATTATTTTCAATTCACAATGTGAATTACTTGCATGAAATTAATGAGGATCTGAGATTACAGTCGATAACTTCACGCACGCGCGCGCCCGCACCCATCGTCGGTATGCACTTGTATTCCGCAGCTGTTTGCCGTGAAAGTGCATGTTCACAAAAATGTTTTCGTTCTTAGGAAAAATACTCCCCAAAATATAAGAAAATTGAAACTAAACAGGTAAGAAAGATAACGACTTTTAAATCATGACCATGATTTGAAAATTTGTTAAAACTAGACTTTATTTCATTTAGCTAATTCCCAAATTAGTATTAAACTGTAACTGGTCTATCTATCTATCTATCAGGCTATAATTCATCCAGACGTTGGACAAAGCCCTCCTCATAACATTTCCATTCTCTTCTTTTTCTAGCTGTCGTCTGTCTGTCTGTCTAGAGATAAATACGCGGTGCACGCTACAAAAGACTGGCAAATCTTTAAGAGAGAAAAACCATGAGTTGTTTAGCATACATGGAGATATATCAAAATTCAGCTGAATTTTTAAAATTTTGATTTAATGGCTGTTATTTATTCTCCTCCCCTAGTTCTACATTCCTACCGGAATCTTAGGAATATGTTCGATGCAGAAGAACACTTGTGTGGTATGTATGTTGTTGTTTTCCTTTAGTCTCATTTAGAAATAAATTGTATTCATTACCCATAACCCCATTAAATATACGCGTTTCTTGTGTAAATTCGAGAGCTCATTCCTGGTATACAACGAACCTTAACATACCGCACACACACACATACACACGCACACGCGCGCATCTGAGCCCAGCGGAAATGATAGTGTCACCCAACAATAGCCAACTTTATATACCTCACTTAAGTAATCCAGCCATCTGATTGGTCGAAATTGCATTCATAAACTTCAACTGTTCCTGTAAAATTCCCGGTAACCATGCATAAAACATTTAATATTTTAATAACCATGGTTATTAAAAAAATAGTTCAGTCTCCATGGTTACCCCATAGGTTTACATGTTAAAAATGGTTTGAGCGATCGAGGATACCGTATGTGTGCGAATAATTGGTCGGTAATTTCAATACAATTGAATCTCGATCGATCTTACCGACAATTTTATCTTGCATTGTTGACATGAAGACGAAAATAACTTCCAAAAACCAAAAAACAACATCTGCCGATAGATCTTGATCTAAGTTCGTGCCAATATGCATTGCAAAAGTAAAGAAGAGTCCGTATATGGAGCTTTTGCGAAGCATTCATCACACGCGAAGCCGGTTTCAATCCATTTTAATGTATATATCGTACAAAACTGCCAAGCATGTTAACAGCGCGCGATGGCCGAGAGGTCTGAGGCGCTGACTTTAGATACATCACCTTTTGTACGCAAGAGTTCGAATCTCATCTTCGACAACAAAAAAAAATTATTTTTTATTTTTTATTTTTTAGTCTATTTTTTTTCGGCATATAAAAGTATTAATGACTGCTTTAATATTCGAGAAATAGTTGTTTTTATACGCTCTCGGGAAGGTTACAATTGGGCTATTCCCCTCGGCACGCCTCGGGTAATAGCACAATTCTAACCTTCCCTTGAGCTTATAAAAACAACTATTTCTCTCAAAGCAGTCATTAATACTATAACATATGTTACAACCATGAAATAATACATCGGTTCCGCTAATATATAATTTATTCATTTGTTTGCAGTTTTTGTTTTCTTCAACAATTTATTTCTAAA